>OZ035931.1:3516923-3519423 GCA_964034925.1 Tricholoma hemisulphureum
AGGCTGGTTGAAGGCGGAGGGCCTGGATGTTGGGCCCTTGTCAGCCAGGGAAAGTCAGGGATCAGTTAACCCTGAAAGGAGAGGGAAAGCTTGGGAGGGGAAAGGGGAAAGGGGAAAGGGGAAAGGGGAAAGGGGAAAGGGGAAATCAGTAAGAGAATGAAATAGGAATAGATATTCATGAAGATGGGTTGAGGAGCTGGGATGAGTTTACAGTTTCTAACATGTGGTTAATAACTAGTCCTCACAATCAACAGTAAGCCCTGTAGGCTTTTAGGGCAGGCCTTGTCAGTGACTGTAACAAGTCATTAGTAAGTAGTAAGTAATGGTTAATAACATTAGGGCAGGCCTTTGCAGTAGCTGTAACAAGTCATTAGTAAGTAGTAAGCAATAGTAAGTAACAGTTAGTAACACTTTGTAACAAGTCATTAGTAAATAGTAAGTAACAGTTAATAACAGTTGGTAACACTTTGTAACAAGTCATTAGTAAATAGTAAGTAACAGTTAATAACAGTTTGTAACAAGTCATTAGTAAATAGTAAGTAACAGTTAATAACAGTTTGTAACAAGTCATTAGTAAATGGTAAGTAACAGTTTGTAACAAGTCATTAGTAAATGGTAAGTAACAGTTAGTAATAGTTTGTAACAAGTCATTAGTAAATAGTAAGTAACAGTTAGTAACAGTTTGTAACAAGTCATTAGTAAATAGTAAGTAACAGTTAGTAATAGTTTGTAACAAGTCATTAGTAAATGGTAAGTAACAGTTTGTAACAAGTCATTAGTAAATGGTAAGTAACAGTTAGTAATAGTTTGTAACAAGTCATTAGTAAATAGTAAGTAACAGTTAGTAATAGTTTGTAACAAGTCATTAGTAAATAGTAAGTAACAGTTAATAACAGTTAGTAACACTTTGTAACAAGTCATTAGTAAATAGTAAGTAACAGTTAATAACAGTTAGTAACACTTTGTAACAAGTCATTAGTAAATAGTAAGTAACAGTTAATAACAGTTTGTAACAAGTCATTAGTAAATGGTAAGTAACAGTTACTAACACTTTGTAACACTTTGTAACATTTCAACAGTAACTACTAACAAAACTTTTTAACATGTCATTAGTAAATAAAAATAACACTTTGTAACACCTTATAACATCTAATTAGTAACTTGTAACACTAATGGACTGATTTACATACCTGTAAAGCTCTCATATATAGGAATGCAATATAGTGGACACCTACTTTCACACCTCTGCCTGCCCAGGCTCCTCTGCACCATAGAGCCATGCTTTCCTCCTGTATAAGGGGTTACAAATGAGTGGCTTTCACTGTGAATGAAACAAAAGCATGGAGATCAATTCCATTATGTGCAGGATAACAGTTGAGATTAGAGGATTCTTGTCCTTTGTGCCTAAGACACTGCATTGATTTGGCTAATAAACTTGAATTTGGGTGGTCAATGATGTTTGTATTGAATGTATAAGCCTTCTGGGCATGTTGTGCTTCACTTATTGGTCAAATTAGTGGGACGCGATATAGTGGACACCTACTTTCACGCCTCGCGGTTTTAGGGCATAACATGACCAAACAGACTGGGTTTCCTAACACATGAAGGGACGGCCTCACTTGGGTTATATGCTTAATATTGCCCTCGTAAGGTTTTGCCATTATCTTCAAGAAGTTGAAAGCGGAGACGGATTTCATTGCCTCTTTGTCTAGTACGCTTCGGGCATTCTGGTGTTATCTTTGGGTTTCTTTAGATAGCTTCAGAATGTCTTGTGGACTGGCTAACGTTTGACCAAGTCATTGATAGCCTGTCCATTGGTTTGAACGGATTTGGGAAGAGTGTTAGCCAGGCCATTTTGTGGGTTATAAGCCAAGCACCGTCAGGTGTTTGCACTGATGATAGATGCGGATTTCTTGCTGATAGTTAAACATGTTGCAATCAAATCATTTGGGAAAACGTCTTGACTATGTGTTATCTCTTCTGATGAACCAGGTCATTGTAGTTCTCTAATGAAACCCACCATCTTTGTTACTTTATTGTAACAGGGGGAAGTGGTTTGAAATTTGTGGGACCGGGGAATAAGGTGGGTCTGACCACTTTCAATTCAAACTGGGTGATCTGTAGCAATACATAAACCTCTTTGAGTTTGTGATTAGATTCGTTGACCACTTGACGAACTCCAGAACAAGAAAGTGACTTTATTGTTGCAAGTATTGTACGCACGGAAAGTAGTTACCTGGTTGATCCTGCCAGTAGTCATATGCTTGTCTCAAAGATTAAGCCATGCATGTCTAAGTATAAACAAATTTGTACTGTGAAACTGCGAATGGCTCATTAAATCAGTTATAGTTTATTTGATGTTACTTTACTACATGGATAACTGTGGTAATTCTAGAGCTAATACATGCAATCAAGCCCCAACTTCTGGAAGGGGTGTATTTATTAGATAAAAAACCAACGCGGCTCGCCGCTCCCTTGGTGATTCATAATAACTTCTCGA
>OZ035931.1:3536923-3539646 GCA_964034925.1 Tricholoma hemisulphureum
TAGTAAATAGTAAGTAACAGTTAGTAATAGTTTGTAACAAGTCATTAGTAAATGGTAAGTAACAGTTTGTAACAAGTCATTAGTAAATGGTAAGTAACAGTTAGTAATAGTTTGTAACAAGTCATTAGTAAATAGTAAGTAACAGTTAGTAATAGTTTGTAACAAGTCATTAGTAAATAGTAAGTAACAGTTAATAACAGTTAGTAACACTTTGTAACAAGTCATTAGTAAATAGTAAGTAACAGTTAATAACAGTTAGTAACACTTTGTAACAAGTCATTAGTAAATAGTAAGTAACAGTTAATAACAGTTTGTAACAAGTCATTAGTAAATGGTAAGTAACAGTTACTAACACTTTGTAACACTTTGTAACATTTCAACAGTAACTACTAACAAAACTTTTTAACATGTCATTAGTAAATAAAAATAACACTTTGTAACACCTTATAACATCTAATTAGTAACTTGTAACACTAATGGACTGATTTACATACCTGTAAAGCTCTCATATATAGGAATGCAATATAGTGGACACCTACTTTCACACCTCTGCCTGCCCAGGCTCCTCTGCACCATAGAGCCATGCTTTCCTCCTGTATAAGGGGTTACAAATGAGTGGCTTTCACTGTGAATGAAACAAAAGCATGGAGATCAATTCCATTATGTGCAGGATAACAGTTGAGATTAGAGGATTCTTGTCCTTTGTGCCTAAGACACTGCATTGATTTGGCTAATAAACTTGAATTTGGGTGGTCAATGATGTTTGTATTGAATGTATAAGCCTTCTGGGCATGTTGTGCTTCACTTATTGGTCAAATTAGTGGGACGCGATATAGTGGACACCTACTTTCACGCCTCGCGGTTTTAGGGCATAACATGACCAAACAGACTGGGTTTCCTAACACATGAAGGGACGGCCTCACTTGGGTTATATGCTTAATATTGCCCTCGTAAGGTTTTGCCATTATCTTCAAGAAGTTGAAAGCGGAGACGGATTTCATTGCCTCTTTGTCTAGTACGCTTCGGGCATTCTGGTGTTATCTTTGGGTTTCTTTAGATAGCTTCAGAATGTCTTGTGGACTGGCTAACGTTTGACCAAGTCATTGATAGCCTGTCCATTGGTTTGAACGGATTTGGGAAGAGTGTTAGCCAGGCCATTTTGTGGGTTATAAGCCAAGCACCGTCAGGTGTTTGCACTGATGATAGATGCGGATTTCTTGCTGATAGTTAAACATGTTGCAATCAAATCATTTGGGAAAACGTCTTGACTATGTGTTATCTCTTCTGATGAACCAGGTCATTGTAGTTCTCTAATGAAACCCACCATCTTTGTTACTTTATTGTAACAGGGGGAAGTGGTTTGAAATTTGTGGGACCGGGGAATAAGGTGGGTCTGACCACTTTCAATTCAAACTGGGTGATCTGTAGCAATACATAAACCTCTTTGAGTTTGTGATTAGATTCGTTGACCACTTGACGAACTCCAGAACAAGAAAGTGACTTTATTGTTGCAAGTATTGTACGCACGGAAAGTAGTTACCTGGTTGATCCTGCCAGTAGTCATATGCTTGTCTCAAAGATTAAGCCATGCATGTCTAAGTATAAACAAATTTGTACTGTGAAACTGCGAATGGCTCATTAAATCAGTTATAGTTTATTTGATGTTACTTTACTACATGGATAACTGTGGTAATTCTAGAGCTAATACATGCAATCAAGCCCCAACTTCTGGAAGGGGTGTATTTATTAGATAAAAAACCAACGCGGCTCGCCGCTCCCTTGGTGATTCATAATAACTTCTCGAATCGCATGGCCTTGTGCCGGTGATGCTTCATTCAAATATCTGCCCTATCAACTTTCGATGGTAGGATAGTGGCCTACCATGGTTTCAACGGGTAACGGGGAATAAGGGTTCGATTCCGGAGAGGGAGCCTGAGAAACGGCTACCACATCCAAGGAAGGCAGCAGGCGCGCAAATTACCCAATCCCGACACGGGGAGGTAGTGACAATAAATAACAATATAGGGCTCTTTCGGGTCTTATAATTGGAATGAGTACAATTTAAATCCCTTAACGAGGAACAATTGGAGGGCAAGTCTGGTGCCAGCAGCCGCGGTAATTCCAGCTCCAATAGCGTATATTAAAGTTGTTGCAGTTAAAAAGCTCGTAGTTGAACTTCAGACCTGGTTGGGCGGTCCGCCTCACGGTGTGTACTGTCTGACTGGGCCTTACCTCTTGGTGAGCCGGCGTGCCCTTTATTGGTGTGCGTTGGGGAACCAGGACTTTTACCTTGAGAAAATTAGAGTGTTCAAAGCAGGCTTATGCCCGAATACATTAGCATGGAATAATAAAATAGGACGTGCGGTTCTATTTTGTTGGTTTCTAGAGTCGCCGTAATGATTAATAGGGATAGTTGGGGGCATTGGTATTGAGTCGCTAGAGGTGAAATTCTTGGATTGACTCAAGACCAACTACTGCGAAAGCATTTGCCAAGGATGTTTTCATTAATCAAGAACGAAGGTTAGGGGATCGAAAACGATCAGATACCGTTGTAGTCTTAACAGTAAACTATGCCGACTAGGGATCGGGCGATCTCAATATTTATGTGTCGCTCGGCACCTTACGAGAAATCAAAGTCTTTGGGTTCTGGGGGGAGTATGGTCGCAAGGCTGAAACTTAAAGGAATTGACGGAAGGGCACCACCAGGTGTGGAGCCTGCGGCT
>OZ035931.1:3544846-3547346 GCA_964034925.1 Tricholoma hemisulphureum
ATCCATGTAGTAAAGTAACATCAAATAAACTATAACTGATTTAATGAGCCATTCGCAGTTTCACAGTACAAATTTGTTTATACTTAGACATGCATGGCTTAATCTTTGAGACAAGCATATGACTACTGGCAGGATCAACCAGGTAACTACTTTCCGTGCGTACAATACTTGCAACAATAAAGTCACTTTCTTGTTCTGGAGTTCGTCAAGTGGTCAACGAATCTAATCACAAACTCAAAGAGGTTTATGTATTGCTACAGATCACCCAGTTTGAATTGAAAGTGGTCAGACCCACCTTATTCCCCGGTCCCACAAATTTCAAACCACTTCCCCCTGTTACAATAAAGTAACAAAGATGGTGGGTTTCATTAGAGAACTACAATGACCTGGTTCATCAGAAGAGATAACACATAGTCAAGACGTTTTCCCAAATGATTTGATTGCAACATGTTTAACTATCAGCAAGAAATCCGCATCTATCATCAGTGCAAACACCTGACGGTGCTTGGCTTATAACCCACAAAATGGCCTGGCTAACACTCTTCCCAAATCCGTTCAAACCAATGGACAGGCTATCAATGACTTGGTCAAACGTTAGCCAGTCCACAAGACATTCTGAAGCTATCTAAAGAAACCCAAAGATAACACCAGAATGCCCGAAGCGTACTAGACAAAGAGGCAATGAAATCCGTCTCCGCTTTCAACTTCTTGAAGATAATGGCAAAACCTTACGAGGGCAATATTAAGCATATAACCCAAGTGAGGCCGTCCCTTCATGTATTAGGAAACCCAGTCTGTTTGGTCATGTTATGCCCTAAAACCGCGAGGCGTGAAAGTAGGTGTCCACTATATCGCGTCCCACTAATTTGACCAATAAGTGAAGCACAACATGCCCAGAAGGCTTATACATTCAATACAAACATCATTGACCACCCAAATTCAAGTTTATTAGCCATATCAATGCAGTGTCTTAGGCACAAAGGACAAGAATCCTCTAATCTCAACTGTTATCCTGCACATAATGGAATTGATCTCCATGCTTTTGTTTCATTCACAGTGAAAGCCACTCATTTGTAACCCCTTATACAGGAGGAAAGCATGGCTCTATGGTGCAGAGGAGCCTGGGCAGGCAGAGGTGTGAAAGTAGGTGTCCACTATATTGCATTCCTATATATGAGAGCTTTACAGGTATGTAAATCAGTCCATTAGTGTTACAAGTTACTAATTAGATGTTATAAGGTGTTACAAAGTGTTATTTTTATTTACTAATGACATGTTAAAAAGTTTTGTTAGTAGTTACTGTTGAAATGTTACAAAGTGTTACAAAGTGTTATTAACTGTTACTTACTATTTACTAATGACTTGTTACAAATTATTATTAACTGTTACTTACTATTTACTAATGACTTGTTACAAAGTGTTACTAACTGTTATTAACTGTTACTTACTATTTACTAATGACTTGTTACAAAGTGTTATTAACTGTTACTTACTATTTACTAATGACTTGTTACAAACTATTACTACTAACTGTTACTTACTATTTACTAATGACTTGTTACAAACTATTACTAACTGTTACTTACTATTTACTAATGACTTGTTACAAAGTGTTACTAACTGTTATTAACTGTTACTTACTATTTACTAATGACTTGTTACAAAGTGTTATTAACTGTTACTTACTATTTACTAATGACTTGTTACAAAGTGTTACTAACTGTTATTAACTGTTACTTACTATTTACTAATGACTTGTTACAAACTATTACTAACTGTTACTTACCATTTACTAATGACTTGTTATTAACTGTTACTTACTATTTACTAATGACTTGTTACAAACTATTACTAACTGTTACTTACCATTTACTAATGACTTGTTACTAACTGTTACTTACCATTTACTAATGACTTGTTACAAAGTGTTATTAACTGTTACTTGCCATTTACTAATGACTTGTTACAAACTATTACTAACTGTTACTTACTAGTTACTACTTGACTTGTTACAAAGTGTTACTAACTGTTATTAACTGTTACTTACTAGTCACTAATGACTTGTTACAAAGTGTTACTAACTGTTATTGACTGTTACTGACTAGTTACTAATGACTTGTTACAAACTATTACTTACTACTTACTTACCAGTCACTAATGACTTGTTACAAACTATTACTAACTGTTACTTACCATTTACTAATGACTTGTTACAAACTATTACTAACTGTTACTTACCATTTACTAATGACTTGTTACAAAGTGTTACTGACTGTTACTTACTATTGCTTACCTACTTACTAATGACTTGTTACAGCTACTGCAAAGGCCTGCCCTAATGTTATTAACCATTACTTACTACTTACTAATGACTTGTTACAGTCACTGACAAGGCCTGCCCTAAAAGCCTACAGGGCTTACTGTTGATTGTGAGGACTAGTTATTAACCACATGTTAGAAACTGTAAACTCATCCCAGCTCCTCAACCCATCTTCATGAA
>OZ035931.1:3575067-3577567 GCA_964034925.1 Tricholoma hemisulphureum
ATGGTAAGTAACAGTTACTAACACTTTGTAACAAGTCATTAGTAAATAGTAAGTAACAGTTAGTAATAGTTTGTAACAAGTCATTAGTAAATGGTAAGTAACAGTTACTAACACTTTGTAACACTTTGTAACAAGTCATTAGTAAATAGTAAGTAACAGTTAGTAACACTTTGTAACAAGTCATTAGTAAATAGTAAGTAACAGTTAGTAATAGTTTGTAACAAGTCATTAGTAAATGGTAAGTAACAGTTACTAACACTTTGTAACACTTTGTAACATTTCAACAGTAACTACTAACAAAACTTTTTAACATGTCATTAGTAAATAAAAATAACACTTTGTAACACCTTATAACATCTAATTAGTAACTTGTAACACTAATGGACTGATTTACATACCTGTAAAGCTCTCATATATAGGAATGCAATATAGTGGACACCTACTTTCACACCTCTGCCTGCCCAGGCTCCTCTGCACCATAGAGCCATGCTTTCCTCCTGTATAAGGGGTTACAAATGAGTGGCTTTCACTGTGAATGAAACAAAAGCATGGAGATCAATTCCATTATGTGCAGGATAACAGTTGAGATTAGAGGATTCTTGTCCTTTGTGCCTAAGACACTGCATTGATTTGGCTAATAAACTTGAATTTGGGTGGTCAATGATGTTTGTATTGAATGTATAAGCCTTCTGGGCATGTTGTGCTTCACTTATTGGCCAAATTAGAAAGAGTTGGAACAGTTCATTATCAATGAACAAGGAGGCTGGTTGAAGGCGGAGGGCCTGGATGTTGGGCCCTTGTCAGCCAGGGAAAGTCAGGGATCAGTTAACCCTGAAAGGAGAGGGAAAGCTTGGGAGGGGAAAGGGGAAAGGGGAAAGGGGAAAGGGGAAAGGGGAAAGGGGAAATCAGTAAGAGAATGAAATAGGAATAGATATTCATGAAGATGGGTTGAGGAGCTGGGATGAGTTTACAGTTTCTAACATGTGGTTAATAACTAGTCCTCACAATCAACAGTAAGCCCTGTAGGCTTTTAGGGCAGGCCTTGTCAGTGACTGTAACAAGTCATTAGTAAGTAGTAAGTAATGGTTAATAACATTAGGGCAGGCCTTTGCAGTAGCTGTAACAAGTCATTAGTAAGTAGTAAGCAATAGTAAGTAACAGTTAGTAACACTTTGTAACAAGTCATTAGTAAATAGTAAGTAACAGTTAATAACAGTTGGTAACACTTTGTAACAAGTCATTAGTAAATAGTAAGTAACAGTTAATAACAGTTTGTAACAAGTCATTAGTAAATAGTAAGTAACAGTTAATAACAGTTTGTAACAAGTCATTAGTAAATGGTAAGTAACAGTTTGTAACAAGTCATTAGTAAATGGTAAGTAACAGTTAGTAATAGTTTGTAACAAGTCATTAGTAAATAGTAAGTAACAGTTAGTAACAGTTTGTAACAAGTCATTAGTAAATAGTAAGTAACAGTTAGTAATAGTTTGTAACAAGTCATTAGTAAATGGTAAGTAACAGTTTGTAACAAGTCATTAGTAAATGGTAAGTAACAGTTAGTAATAGTTTGTAACAAGTCATTAGTAAATAGTAAGTAACAGTTAGTAATAGTTTGTAACAAGTCATTAGTAAATAGTAAGTAACAGTTAATAACAGTTAGTAACACTTTGTAACAAGTCATTAGTAAATAGTAAGTAACAGTTAATAACAGTTAGTAACACTTTGTAACAAGTCATTAGTAAATAGTAAGTAACAGTTAATAACAGTTTGTAACAAGTCATTAGTAAATGGTAAGTAACAGTTACTAACACTTTGTAACACTTTGTAACATTTCAACAGTAACTACTAACAAAACTTTTTAACATGTCATTAGTAAATAAAAATAACACTTTGTAACACCTTATAACATCTAATTAGTAACTTGTAACACTAATGGACTGATTTACATACCTGTAAAGCTCTCATATATAGGAATGCAATATAGTGGACACCTACTTTCACACCTCTGCCTGCCCAGGCTCCTCTGCACCATAGAGCCATGCTTTCCTCCTGTATAAGGGGTTACAAATGAGTGGCTTTCACTGTGAATGAAACAAAAGCATGGAGATCAATTCCATTATGTGCAGGATAACAGTTGAGATTAGAGGATTCTTGTCCTTTGTGCCTAAGACACTGCATTGATTTGGCTAATAAACTTGAATTTGGGTGGTCAATGATGTTTGTATTGAATGTATAAGCCTTCTGGGCATGTTGTGCTTCACTTATTGGTCAAATTAGTGGGACGCGATATAGTGGACACCTACTTTCACGCCTCGCGGTTTTAGGGCATAACATGACCAAACAGACTGGGTTTCCTAACACATGAAGGGACGGCCTCACTTGGGTTATATGCTTAATATTGCCCTCGTAAGGTTTTGCCATTATCTTCAAGAAGTTGAAAGCGGAGACGGATTTCATTGCCTCTTTGTCTAGTACGCTTCGGGCATTCTGGTGTTATCTT
>OZ035931.1:3585067-3587567 GCA_964034925.1 Tricholoma hemisulphureum
TTATAACATCTAATTAGTAACTTGTAACACTAATGGACTGATTTACATACCTGTAAAGCTCTCATATATAGGAATGCAATATAGTGGACACCTACTTTCACACCTCTGCCTGCCCAGGCTCCTCTGCACCATAGAGCCATGCTTTCCTCCTGTATAAGGGGTTACAAATGAGTGGCTTTCACTGTGAATGAAACAAAAGCATGGAGATCAATTCCATTATGTGCAGGATAACAGTTGAGATTAGAGGATTCTTGTCCTTTGTGCCTAAGACACTGCATTGATTTGGCTAATAAACTTGAATTTGGGTGGTCAATGATGTTTGTATTGAATGTATAAGCCTTCTGGGCATGTTGTGCTTCACTTATTGGCCAAATTAGAAAGAGTTGGAACAGTTCATTATCAATGAACAAGGAGGCTGGTTGAAGGCGGAGGGCCTGGATGTTGGGCCCTTGTCAGCCAGGGAAAGTCAGGGATCAGTTAACCCTGAAAGGAGAGGGAAAGCTTGGGAGGGGAAAGGGGAAAGGGGAAAGGGGAAAGGGGAAAGGGGAAAGGGGAAATCAGTAAGAGAATGAAATAGGAATAGATATTCATGAAGATGGGTTGAGGAGCTGGGATGAGTTTACAGTTTCTAACATGTGGTTAATAACTAGTCCTCACAATCAACAGTAAGCCCTGTAGGCTTTTAGGGCAGGCCTTGTCAGTGACTGTAACAAGTCATTAGTAAGTAGTAAGTAATGGTTAATAACATTAGGGCAGGCCTTTGCAGTAGCTGTAACAAGTCATTAGTAAGTAGTAAGCAATAGTAAGTAACAGTTAGTAACACTTTGTAACAAGTCATTAGTAAATAGTAAGTAACAGTTAATAACAGTTGGTAACACTTTGTAACAAGTCATTAGTAAATAGTAAGTAACAGTTAATAACAGTTTGTAACAAGTCATTAGTAAATAGTAAGTAACAGTTAATAACAGTTTGTAACAAGTCATTAGTAAATGGTAAGTAACAGTTTGTAACAAGTCATTAGTAAATGGTAAGTAACAGTTAGTAATAGTTTGTAACAAGTCATTAGTAAATAGTAAGTAACAGTTAGTAACAGTTTGTAACAAGTCATTAGTAAATAGTAAGTAACAGTTAGTAATAGTTTGTAACAAGTCATTAGTAAATGGTAAGTAACAGTTTGTAACAAGTCATTAGTAAATGGTAAGTAACAGTTAGTAATAGTTTGTAACAAGTCATTAGTAAATAGTAAGTAACAGTTAGTAATAGTTTGTAACAAGTCATTAGTAAATAGTAAGTAACAGTTAATAACAGTTAGTAACACTTTGTAACAAGTCATTAGTAAATAGTAAGTAACAGTTAATAACAGTTAGTAACACTTTGTAACAAGTCATTAGTAAATAGTAAGTAACAGTTAATAACAGTTTGTAACAAGTCATTAGTAAATGGTAAGTAACAGTTACTAACACTTTGTAACACTTTGTAACATTTCAACAGTAACTACTAACAAAACTTTTTAACATGTCATTAGTAAATAAAAATAACACTTTGTAACACCTTATAACATCTAATTAGTAACTTGTAACACTAATGGACTGATTTACATACCTGTAAAGCTCTCATATATAGGAATGCAATATAGTGGACACCTACTTTCACACCTCTGCCTGCCCAGGCTCCTCTGCACCATAGAGCCATGCTTTCCTCCTGTATAAGGGGTTACAAATGAGTGGCTTTCACTGTGAATGAAACAAAAGCATGGAGATCAATTCCATTATGTGCAGGATAACAGTTGAGATTAGAGGATTCTTGTCCTTTGTGCCTAAGACACTGCATTGATTTGGCTAATAAACTTGAATTTGGGTGGTCAATGATGTTTGTATTGAATGTATAAGCCTTCTGGGCATGTTGTGCTTCACTTATTGGTCAAATTAGTGGGACGCGATATAGTGGACACCTACTTTCACGCCTCGCGGTTTTAGGGCATAACATGACCAAACAGACTGGGTTTCCTAACACATGAAGGGACGGCCTCACTTGGGTTATATGCTTAATATTGCCCTCGTAAGGTTTTGCCATTATCTTCAAGAAGTTGAAAGCGGAGACGGATTTCATTGCCTCTTTGTCTAGGTACGCTTCGGGCATTCTGGTGTTATCTTTGGGTTTCTTTAGATAGCTTCAGAATGTCTTGTGGACTGGCTAACGTTTGACCAAGTCATTGATAGCCTGTCCATTGGTTTGAACGGATTTGGGAAGAGTGTTAGCCAGGCCATTTTGTGGGTTATAAGCCAAGCACCGTCAGGTGTTTGCACTGATGATAGATGCGGATTTCTTGCTGATAGTTAAACATGTTGCAATCAAATCATTTGGGAAAACGTCTTGACTATGTGTTATCTCTTCTGATGAACCAGGTCATTGTAGTTCTCTAATGAAACCCACCATCTTTGTTACTTTATTGTAACAGGGGGAAGTGGTTTGAAATTTGTGGGACCGGGGAATAAGGTGG
>OZ035931.1:3597754-3600254 GCA_964034925.1 Tricholoma hemisulphureum
AACAGTTAGTAACACTTTGTAACAAGTCATTAGTGACTAGTAAGTAACAGTTAATAACAGTTAGTAACACTTTGTAACAAGTCATTAGTAAATAGTAAGTAACAGTTAATAACAGTTTGTAACAAGTCATTAGTAAATGGTAAGTAACAGTTACTAACACTTTGTAACAAGTCATTAGTAAATAGTAAGTAACAGTTAGTAATAGTTTGTAACAAGTCATTAGTAAATGGTAAGTAACAGTTACTAACACTTTGTAACACTTTGTAACAAGTCATTAGTAAATAGTAAGTAACAGTTAGTAACACTTTGTAACAAGTCATTAGTAAATAGTAAGTAACAGTTAGTAATAGTTTGTAACAAGTCATTAGTAAATGGTAAGTAACAGTTACTAACACTTTGTAACACTTTGTAACATTTCAACAGTAACTACTAACAAAACTTTTTAACATGTCATTAGTAAATAAAAATAACACTTTGTAACACCTTATAACATCTAATTAGTAACTTGTAACACTAATGGACTGATTTACATACCTGTAAAGCTCTCATATATAGGAATGCAATATAGTGGACACCTACTTTCACACCTCTGCCTGCCCAGGCTCCTCTGCACCATAGAGCCATGCTTTCCTCCTGTATAAGGGGTTACAAATGAGTGGCTTTCACTGTGAATGAAACAAAAGCATGGAGATCAATTCCATTATGTGCAGGATAACAGTTGAGATTAGAGGATTCTTGTCCTTTGTGCCTAAGACACTGCATTGATTTGGCTAATAAACTTGAATTTGGGTGGTCAATGATGTTTGTATTGAATGTATAAGCCTTCTGGGCATGTTGTGCTTCACTTATTGGCCAAATTAGAAAGAGTTGGAACAGTTCATTATCAATGAACAAGGAGGCTGGTTGAAGGCGGAGGGCCTGGATGTTGGGCCCTTGTCAGCCAGGGAAAGTCAGGGATCAGTTAACCCTGAAAGGAGAGGGAAAGCTTGGGAGGGGAAAGGGGAAAGGGGAAAGGGGAAAGGGGAAAGGGGAAAGGGGAAATCAGTAAGAGAATGAAATAGGAATAGATATTCATGAAGATGGGTTGAGGAGCTGGGATGAGTTTACAGTTTCTAACATGTGGTTAATAACTAGTCCTCACAATCAACAGTAAGCCCTGTAGGCTTTTAGGGCAGGCCTTGTCAGTGACTGTAACAAGTCATTAGTAAGTAGTAAGTAATGGTTAATAACATTAGGGCAGGCCTTTGCAGTAGCTGTAACAAGTCATTAGTAAGTAGTAAGCAATAGTAAGTAACAGTTAGTAACACTTTGTAACAAGTCATTAGTAAATAGTAAGTAACAGTTAATAACAGTTGGTAACACTTTGTAACAAGTCATTAGTAAATAGTAAGTAACAGTTAATAACAGTTTGTAACAAGTCATTAGTAAATAGTAAGTAACAGTTAATAACAGTTTGTAACAAGTCATTAGTAAATGGTAAGTAACAGTTTGTAACAAGTCATTAGTAAATGGTAAGTAACAGTTAGTAATAGTTTGTAACAAGTCATTAGTAAATAGTAAGTAACAGTTAGTAACAGTTTGTAACAAGTCATTAGTAAATAGTAAGTAACAGTTAGTAATAGTTTGTAACAAGTCATTAGTAAATGGTAAGTAACAGTTTGTAACAAGTCATTAGTAAATGGTAAGTAACAGTTAGTAATAGTTTGTAACAAGTCATTAGTAAATAGTAAGTAACAGTTAGTAATAGTTTGTAACAAGTCATTAGTAAATAGTAAGTAACAGTTAATAACAGTTAGTAACACTTTGTAACAAGTCATTAGTAAATAGTAAGTAACAGTTAATAACAGTTAGTAACACTTTGTAACAAGTCATTAGTAAATAGTAAGTAACAGTTAATAACAGTTTGTAACAAGTCATTAGTAAATGGTAAGTAACAGTTACTAACACTTTGTAACACTTTGTAACATTTCAACAGTAACTACTAACAAAACTTTTTAACATGTCATTAGTAAATAAAAATAACACTTTGTAACACCTTATAACATCTAATTAGTAACTTGTAACACTAATGGACTGATTTACATACCTGTAAAGCTCTCATATATAGGAATGCAATATAGTGGACACCTACTTTCACACCTCTGCCTGCCCAGGCTCCTCTGCACCATAGAGCCATGCTTTCCTCCTGTATAAGGGGTTACAAATGAGTGGCTTTCACTGTGAATGAAACAAAAGCATGGAGATCAATTCCATTATGTGCAGGATAACAGTTGAGATTAGAGGATTCTTGTCCTTTGTGCCTAAGACACTGCATTGATTTGGCTAATAAACTTGAATTTGGGTGGTCAATGATGTTTGTATTGAATGTATAAGCCTTCTGGGCATGTTGTGCTTCACTTATTGGTCAAATTAGTGGGACGCGATATAGTGGACACCTACTTTCACGCCTCGCGGTTTTAGGGCATAACATGACCAAACAGACTGGGTTTCCTAACACATG
>OZ035931.1:3607754-3610254 GCA_964034925.1 Tricholoma hemisulphureum
AGTTTGTAACAAGTCATTAGTAAATGGTAAGTAACAGTTACTAACACTTTGTAACACATTTGTAACATTTCAACAGTAACTACTAACAAAACTTTTTAACATGTCATTAGTAAATAAAAATAACACTTTGTAACACCTTATAACATCTAATTAGTAACTTGTAACACTAATGGACTGATTTACATACCTGTAAAGCTCTCATATATAGGAATGCAATATAGTGGACACCTACTTTCACACCTCTGCCTGCCCAGGCTCCTCTGCACCATAGAGCCATGCTTTCCTCCTGTATAAGGGGTTACAAATGAGTGGCTTTCACTGTGAATGAAACAAAAGCATGGAGATCAATTCCATTATGTGCAGGATAACAGTTGAGATTAGAGGATTCTTGTCCTTTGTGCCTAAGACACTGCATTGATTTGGCTAATAAACTTGAATTTGGGTGGTCAATGATGTTTGTATTGAATGTATAAGCCTTCTGGGCATGTTGTGCTTCACTTATTGGCCAAATTAGAAAGAGTTGGAACAGTTCATTATCAATGAACAAGGAGGCTGGTTGAAGGCGGAGGGCCTGGATGTTGGGCCCTTGTCAGCCAGGGAAAGTCAGGGATCAGTTAACCCTGAAAGGAGAGGGAAAGCTTGGGAGGGGAAAGGGGAAAGGGGAAAGGGGAAAGGGGAAAGGGGAAAGGGGAAATCAGTAAGAGAATGAAATAGGAATAGATATTCATGAAGATGGGTTGAGGAGCTGGGATGAGTTTACAGTTTCTAACATGTGGTTAATAACTAGTCCTCACAATCAACAGTAAGCCCTGTAGGCTTTTAGGGCAGGCCTTGTCAGTGACTGTAACAAGTCATTAGTAAGTAGTAAGTAATGGTTAATAACATTAGGGCAGGCCTTTGCAGTAGCTGTAACAAGTCATTAGTAAGTAGTAAGCAATAGTAAGTAACAGTTAGTAACACTTTGTAACAAGTCATTAGTAAATAGTAAGTAACAGTTAATAACAGTTGGTAACACTTTGTAACAAGTCATTAGTAAATAGTAAGTAACAGTTAATAACAGTTTGTAACAAGTCATTAGTAAATAGTAAGTAACAGTTAATAACAGTTTGTAACAAGTCATTAGTAAATGGTAAGTAACAGTTTGTAACAAGTCATTAGTAAATGGTAAGTAACAGTTAGTAATAGTTTGTAACAAGTCATTAGTAAATAGTAAGTAACAGTTAGTAACAGTTTGTAACAAGTCATTAGTAAATAGTAAGTAACAGTTAGTAATAGTTTGTAACAAGTCATTAGTAAATGGTAAGTAACAGTTTGTAACAAGTCATTAGTAAATGGTAAGTAACAGTTAGTAATAGTTTGTAACAAGTCATTAGTAAATAGTAAGTAACAGTTAGTAATAGTTTGTAACAAGTCATTAGTAAATAGTAAGTAACAGTTAATAACAGTTAGTAACACTTTGTAACAAGTCATTAGTAAATAGTAAGTAACAGTTAATAACAGTTAGTAACACTTTGTAACAAGTCATTAGTAAATAGTAAGTAACAGTTAATAACAGTTTGTAACAAGTCATTAGTAAATGGTAAGTAACAGTTACTAACACTTTGTAACACTTTGTAACATTTCAACAGTAACTACTAACAAAACTTTTTAACATGTCATTAGTAAATAAAAATAACACTTTGTAACACCTTATAACATCTAATTAGTAACTTGTAACACTAATGGACTGATTTACATACCTGTAAAGCTCTCATATATAGGAATGCAATATAGTGGACACCTACTTTCACACCTCTGCCTGCCCAGGCTCCTCTGCACCATAGAGCCATGCTTTCCTCCTGTATAAGGGGTTACAAATGAGTGGCTTTCACTGTGAATGAAACAAAAGCATGGAGATCAATTCCATTATGTGCAGGATAACAGTTGAGATTAGAGGATTCTTGTCCTTTGTGCCTAAGACACTGCATTGATTTGGCTAATAAACTTGAATTTGGGTGGTCAATGATGTTTGTATTGAATGTATAAGCCTTCTGGGCATGTTGTGCTTCACTTATTGGTCAAATTAGTGGGACGCGATATAGTGGACACCTACTTTCACGCCTCGCGGTTTTAGGGCATAACATGACCAAACAGACTGGGTTTCCTAACACATGAAGGGACGGCCTCACTTGGGTTATATGCTTAATATTGCCCTCGTAAGGTTTTGCCATTATCTTCAAGAAGTTGAAAGCGGAGACGGATTTCATTGCCTCTTTGTCTAGTACGCTTCGGGCATTCTGGTGTTATCTTTGGGTTTCTTTAGATAGCTTCAGAATGTCTTGTGGACTGGCTAACGTTTGACCAAGTCATTGATAGCCTGTCCATTGGTTTGAACGGATTTGGGAAGAGTGTTAGCCAGGCCATTTTGTGGGTTATAAGCCAAGCACCGTCAGGTGTTTGCACTGATGATAGATGCGGATTTCTTGCTGATAGTTAAACATGTTGCAATCAAATCATTTGG
>OZ035931.1:3617754-3620254 GCA_964034925.1 Tricholoma hemisulphureum
TTCCATTATGTGCAGGATAACAGTTGAGATTAGAGGATTCTTGTCCTTTGTGCCTAAGACACTGCATTGATTTGGCTAATAAACTTGAATTTGGGTGGTCAATGATGTTTGTATTGAATGTATAAGCCTTCTGGGCATGTTGTGCTTCACTTATTGGCCAAATTAGAAAGAGTTGGAACAGTTCATTATCAATGAACAAGGAGGCTGGTTGAAGGCGGAGGGCCTGGATGTTGGGCCCTTGTCAGCCAGGGAAAGTCAGGGATCAGTTAACCCTGAAAGGAGAGGGAAAGCTTGGGAGGGGAAAGGGGAAAGGGGAAAGGGGAAAGGGGAAAGGGGAAAGGGGAAATCAGTAAGAGAATGAAATAGGAATAGATATTCATGAAGATGGGTTGAGGAGCTGGGATGAGTTTACAGTTTCTAACATGTGGTTAATAACTAGTCCTCACAATCAACAGTAAGCCCTGTAGGCTTTTAGGGCAGGCCTTGTCAGTGACTGTAACAAGTCATTAGTAAGTAGTAAGTAATGGTTAATAACATTAGGGCAGGCCTTTGCAGTAGCTGTAACAAGTCATTAGTAAGTAGTAAGCAATAGTAAGTAACAGTTAGTAACACTTTGTAACAAGTCATTAGTAAATAGTAAGTAACAGTTAATAACAGTTGGTAACACTTTGTAACAAGTCATTAGTAAATAGTAAGTAACAGTTAATAACAGTTTGTAACAAGTCATTAGTAAATAGTAAGTAACAGTTAATAACAGTTTGTAACAAGTCATTAGTAAATGGTAAGTAACAGTTTGTAACAAGTCATTAGTAAATGGTAAGTAACAGTTAGTAATAGTTTGTAACAAGTCATTAGTAAATAGTAAGTAACAGTTAGTAACAGTTTGTAACAAGTCATTAGTAAATAGTAAGTAACAGTTAGTAATAGTTTGTAACAAGTCATTAGTAAATGGTAAGTAACAGTTTGTAACAAGTCATTAGTAAATGGTAAGTAACAGTTAGTAATAGTTTTGTAACAAGTCATTAGTAAATAGTAAGTAACAGTTAGTAATAGTTTGTAACAAGTCATTAGTAAATAGTAAGTAACAGTTAATAACAGTTAGTAACACTTTGTAACAAGTCATTAGTAAATAGTAAGTAACAGTTAATAACAGTTAGTAACACTTTGTAACAAGTCATTAGTAAATAGTAAGTAACAGTTAATAACAGTTTGTAACAAGTCATTAGTAAATGGTAAGTAACAGTTACTAACACTTTGTAACACTTTGTAACATTTCAACAGTAACTACTAACAAAACTTTTTAACATGTCATTAGTAAATAAAAATAACACTTTGTAACACCTTATAACATCTAATTAGTAACTTGTAACACTAATGGACTGATTTACATACCTGTAAGCTCTCATATATAGGAATGCAATATAGTGGACACCTACTTTCACACCTCTGCCTGCCCAGGGCTCCTCTGCACCATAGAGCCATGCTTTCCTCCTGTATAAGGGGTTACAAATGAGTGGCTTTCACTGTGAATGAAACAAAAGCATGGAGATCAATTCCATTATGTGCAGGATAACAGTTGAGATTAGAGGATTCTTGTCCTTTGTGCCTAAGACACTGCATTGATTTGGCTAATAAACTTGAATTTGGGTGGTCAATGATGTTTGTATTGAATGTATAAGCCTTCTGGGCATGTTGTGCTTCACTTATTGGTCAAATTAGTGGGACGCGATATAGTGGACACCTACTTTCACGCCTCGCGGTTTTAGGGCATAACATGACCAAACAGACTGGGTTTCCTAACACATGAAGGGACGGCCTCACTTGGGTTATATGCTTAATATTGCCCTCGTAAGGTTTTGCCATTATCTTCAAGAAGTTGAAAGCGGAGACGGATTTCATTGCCTCTTTGTCTAGTACGCTTCGGGCATTCTGGTGTTTATCTTTGGGTTTCTTTAGATAGCTTCAGAATGTCTTGTGGACTGGCTAACGTTTGACCAAGTCATTGATAGCCTGTCCATTGGTTTGAACGGATTTGGGAAGAGTGTTAGCCAGGCCATTTTGTGGGTTATAAGCCAAGCACCGTCAGGTGTTTGCACTGATGATAGATGCGGATTTCTTGCTGATAGTTAAACATGTTGCAATTCAAATCATTTGGGAAAACGTCTTGACTATGTGTTATCTCTTCTGATGAACCAGGTCATTGTAGTTCTCTAATGAAACCCACCATCTTTGTTACTTTATTGTAACAGGGGAAGTGGTTTGAAATTTGTGGGACCGGGGAATAAGGTGGGTCTGACCACTTTCAATTCAAACTGGGTGATCTGTAGCAATACATAAACCTCTTTGAGTTTGTGATTAGATTCGTTGACCACTTGACGAACTCCAGAACAAGAAAGTGACTTTATTGTTGCAAGTATTGTACGCACGGAAAGTAGTTACCTGGTTGATCCTGCCAGTAGTCATATGCTTGTCTCAAAGATTAAGCCATGCATGTCTAAGT
>OZ035931.1:3640010-3642510 GCA_964034925.1 Tricholoma hemisulphureum
ATTATTAACTGTTACTTACTATTTACTAATGACTTGTTACAAAGTGTTACTAACTGTTATTAACTGTTACTTACTATTTACTAATGACTTGTTACAAAGTGTTATTAACTGTTACTTACTATTTACTAATGACTTGTTACAAACTATTACTACTAACTGTTACTTACTATTTACTAATGACTTGTTACAAACTATTACTAACTGTTACTTACTATTTACTAATGACTTGTTACAAAGTGTTACTAACTGTTATTAACTGTTACTTACTATTTACTAATGACTTGTTACAAAGTGTTATTAACTGTTACTTACTATTTACTAATGACTTGTTACAAAGTGTTACTAACTGTTATTAACTGTTACTTACTATTTACTAATGACTTGTTACAAACTATTACTAACTGTTACTTACCATTTACTAATGACTTGTTATTAACTGTTACTTACTATTTACTAATGACTTGTTACAAACTATTACTAACTGTTACTTACCATTTACTAATGACTTGTTACTAACTGTTACTTACCATTTACTAATGACTTGTTACAAAGTGTTATTAACTGTTACTTGCCATTTACTAATGACTTGTTACAAACTATTACTAACTGTTACTTACTAGTTACTACTTGACTTGTTACAAAGTGTTACTAACTGTTATTAACTGTTACTTACTAGTCACTAATGACTTGTTACAAAGTGTTACTAACTGTTATTGACTGTTACTGACTAGTTACTAATGACTTGTTACAAACTATTACTTACTACTTACTTACCAGTCACTAATGACTTGTTACAAACTATTACTAACTGTTACTTACCATTTACTAATGACTTGTTACAAACTATTACTAACTGTTACTTACCATTTACTAATGACTTGTTACAAAGTGTTACTGACTGTTACTTACTATTGCTTACCTACTTACTAATGACTTGTTACAGCTACTGCAAAGGCCTGCCCTAATGTTATTAACCATTACTTACTACTTACTAATGACTTGTTACAGTCACTGACAAGGCCTGCCCTAAAAGCCTACAGGGCTTACTGTTGATTGTGAGGACTAGTTATTAACCACATGTTAGAAACTGTAAACTCATCCCAGCTCCTCAACCCATCTTCATGAATATCTATTCCTATTTCATTCTCTTACTGATTTCCCCTTTCCCCTTTCCCCTTTCCCCTTTCCCCTTTCCCCTTTCCCCTTTCCCCTTTCCCCTTTCCCCTTTCCCCTTTCCCCTTTCCCCTTTCCCCTTTCCCCTTTCCCCTCCCAAGCTTTCCCTCTCCTTTCAGGGTTAACTGATCCCTGACTTTCCCTGGCTGACAAGGGCCCAACATCCAGGCCCTCCGCCTTCAACCAGCCTCCTTGTTCATTGATAATGAACTGTTCCAACTCTTTCTAATTTGGCCAATAAGTGAAGCACAACATGCCCAGAAGGCTTATACATTCAATACAAACATCATTGACCACCCAAATTCAAGTTTATTAGCCATATCAATGCAGTGTCTTAGGCACAAAGGACAAGAATCCTCTAATCTCAACTGTTATCCTGCACATAATGGAATTGATCTCCATGCTTTTGTTTCATTCACAGTGAAAGCCACTCATTTGTAACCCCTTATACAGGAGGAAAGCATGGCTCTATGGTGCAGAGGAGCCTGGGCAGGCAGAGGTGTGAAAGTAGGTGTCCACTATATTGCATTCCTATATATGAGAGCTTTACAGGTATGTAAATCAGTCCATTAGTGTTACAAGTTACTAATTAGATGTTATAAGGTGTTACAAAGTGTTATTTTTATTTACTAATGACATGTTAAAAAGTTTTGTTAGTAGTTACTGTTGAAATGTTACAAAGTGTTACAAAGTGTTATTAACTGTTACTTACTATTTACTAATGACTTGTTACAAATTATTATTAACTGTTACTTACTATTTACTAATGACTTGTTACAAAGTGTTACTAACTGTTATTAACTGTTACTTACTATTTACTAATGACTTGTTACAAAGTGTTATTAACTGTTACTTACTATTTACTAATGACTTGTTACAAACTATTACTACTAACTGTTACTTACTATTTACTAATGACTTGTTACAAACTATTACTAACTGTTACTTACTATTTACTAATGACTTGTTACAAAGTGTTACTAACTGTTATTAACTGTTACTTACTATTTACTAATGACTTGTTACAAAGTGTTATTAACTGTTACTTACTATTTACTAATGACTTGTTACAAAGTGTTACTAACTGTTATTAACTGTTACTTACTATTTACTAATGACTTGTTACAAACTATTACTAACTGTTACTTACCATTTACTAATGACTTGTTATTAACTGTTACTTACTATTTACTAATGACTTGTTACAAACTATTACTAACTGTTACTTACCATTTACTAATGACTTGTTACTAACTGTTACTTACCATTTACTAATGACTTGTTACAAAGTGTTATTAACTGTTACTTGCCATTTACTAATGACTTG
>OZ035931.1:3653454-3655954 GCA_964034925.1 Tricholoma hemisulphureum
AATAGTAAGTAACAGTTAGTAGTAATAGTTTGTAACAAGTCATTAGTAAATAGTAAGTAACAGTTAATAACACTTTGTAACAAGTCATTAGTAAATAGTAAGTAACAGTTAATAACAGTTAGTAACACTTTGTAACAAGTCATTAGTAAATAGTAAGTAACAGTTAATAATAATTTGTAACAAGTCATTAGTAAATAGTAAGTAACAGTTAATAACACTTTGTAACACTTTGTAACATTTCAACAGTAACTACTAACAAAACTTTTTAACATGTCATTAGTAAATAAAAATAACACTTTGTAACACCTTATAACATCTAATTAGTAACTTGTAACACTAATGGACTGATTTACATACCTGTAAAGCTCTCATATATAGGAATGCAATATAGTGGACACCTACTTTCACACCTCTGCCTGCCCAGGCTCCTCTGCACCATAGAGCCATGCTTTCCTCCTGTATAAGGGGTTACAAATGAGTGGCTTTCACTGTGAATGAAACAAAAGCATGGAGATCAATTCCATTATGTGCAGGATAACAGTTGAGATTAGAGGATTCTTGTCCTTTGTGCCTAAGACACTGCATTGATATGGCTAATAAACTTGAATTTGGGTGGTCAATGATGTTTGTATTGAATGTATAAGCCTTCTGGGCATGTTGTGCTTCACTTATTGGCCAAATTAGAAAGAGTTGGAACAGTTCATTATCAATGAACAAGGAGGCTGGTTGAAGGCGGAGGGCCTGGATGTTGGGCCCTTGTCAGCCAGGGAAAGTCAGGGATCAGTTAACCCTGAAAGGAGAGGGAAAGCTTGGGAGGGGAAAGGGGAAAGGGGAAAGGGGAAAGGGGAAAGGGGAAAGGGGAAAGGGGAAAGGGGAAAGGGGAAAGGGGAAAGGGGAAAGGGGAAAGGGGAAAGGGGAAAGGGGAAAGGGGAAATCAGTAAGAGAATGAAATAGGAATAGATATTCATGAAGATGGGTTGAGGAGCTGGGATGAGTTTACAGTTTCTAACATGTGGTTAATAACTAGTCCTCACAATCAACAGTAAGCCCTGTAGGCTTTTAGGGCAGGCCTTGTCAGTGACTGTAACAAGTCATTAGTAAGTAGTAAGTAATGGTTAATAACATTAGGGCAGGCCTTTGCAGTAGCTGTAACAAGTCATTAGTAAGTAGGTAAGCAATAGTAAGTAACAGTCAGTAACACTTTGTAACAAGTCATTAGTAAATGGTAAGTAACAGTTAGTAATAGTTTGTAACAAGTCATTAGTAAATGGTAAGTAACAGTTAGTAATAGTTTGTAACAAGTCATTAGTGACTGGTAAGTAAGTAGTAAGTAATAGTTTGTAACAAGTCATTAGTAACTAGTCAGTAACAGTCAATAACAGTTAGTAACACTTTGTAACAAGTCATTAGTGACTAGTAAGTAACAGTTAATAACAGTTAGTAACACTTTGTAACAAGTCAAGTAGTAACTAGTAAGTAACAGTTAGTAATAGTTTGTAACAAGTCATTAGTAAATGGCAAGTAACAGTTAATAACACTTTGTAACAAGTCATTAGTAAATGGTAAGTAACAGTTAGTAACAAGTCATTAGTAAATGGTAAGTAACAGTTAGTAATAGTTTGTAACAAGTCATTAGTAAATAGTAAGTAACAGTTAATAACAAGTCATTAGTAAATGGTAAGTAACAGTTAGTAATAGTTTGTAACAAGTCATTAGTAAATAGTAAGTAACAGTTAATAACAGTTAGTAACACTTTGTAACAAGTCATTAGTAAATAGTAAGTAACAGTTAATAACACTTTGTAACAAGTCATTAGTAAATAGTAAGTAACAGTTAATAACAGTTAGTAACACTTTGTAACAAGTCATTAGTAAATAGTAAGTAACAGTTAGTAATAGTTTGTAACAAGTCATTAGTAAATAGTAAGTAACAGTTAGTAGTAATAGTTTGTAACAAGTCATTAGTAAATAGTAAGTAACAGTTAATAACACTTTGTAACAAGTCATTAGTAAATAGTAAGTAACAGTTAATAACAGTTAGTAACACTTTGTAACAAGTCATTAGTAAATAGTAAGTAACAGTTAATAATAATTTGTAACAAGTCATTAGTAAATAGTAAGTAACAGTTAATAACACTTTGTAACACTTTGTAACATTTCAACAGTAACTACTAACAAAACTTTTTAACATGTCATTAGTAAATAAAAATAACACTTTGTAACACCTTATAACATCTAATTAGTAACTTGTAACACTAATGGACTGATTTACATACCTGTAAAGCTCTCATATATAGGAATGCAATATAGTGGACACCTACTTTCACACCTCTGCCTGCCCAGGCTCCTCTGCACCATAGAGCCATGCTTTCCTCCTGTATAAGGGGTTACAAATGAGTGGCTTTCACTGTGAATGAAACAAAAGCATGGAGATCAATTCCATTATGTGCAGGATAACAGTTGAGATTAGAGGATTCTTGTCCTTTGTGCCTAAGACACTG
>OZ035931.1:3663454-3665954 GCA_964034925.1 Tricholoma hemisulphureum
TAACAAGTCATTAGTAAATGGCAAGTAACAGTTAATAACACTTTGTAACAAGTCATTAGTAAATGGTAAGTAACAGTTAGTAACAAGTCATTAGTAAATGGTAAGTAACAGTTAGTAATAGTTTGTAACAAGTCATTAGTAAATAGTAAGTAACAGTTAATAACAAGTCATTAGTAAATGGTAAGTAACAGTTAGTAATAGTTTGTAACAAGTCATTAGTAAATAGTAAGTAACAGTTAATAACAGTTAGTAACACTTTGTAACAAGTCATTAGTAAATAGTAAGTAACAGTTAATAACACTTTGTAACAAGTCATTAGTAAATAGTAAGTAACAGTTAATAACAGTTAGTAACACTTTGTAACAAGTCATTAGTAAATAGTAAGTAACAGTTAGTAATAGTTTGTAACAAGTCATTAGTAAATAGTAAGTAACAGTTAGTAGTAATAGTTTGTAACAAGTCATTAGTAAATAGTAAGTAACAGTTAATAACACTTTGTAACAAGTCATTAGTAAATAGTAAGTAACAGTTAATAACAGTTAGTAACACTTTGTAACAAGTCATTAGTAAATAGTAAGTAACAGTTAATAATAATTTGTAACAAGTCATTAGTAAATAGTAAGTAACAGTTAATAACACTTTGTAACACTTTGTAACATTTCAACAGTAACTACTAACAAAACTTTTTAACATGTCATTAGTAAATAAAAATAACACTTTGTAACACCTTATAACATCTAATTAGTAACTTGTAACACTAATGGACTGATTTACATACCTGTAAAGCTCTCATATATAGGAATGCAATATAGTGGACACCTACTTTCACACCTCTGCCTGCCCAGGCTCCTCTGCACCATAGAGCCATGCTTTCCTCCTGTATAAGGGGTTACAAATGAGTGGCTTTCACTGTGAATGAAACAAAAGCATGGAGATCAATTCCATTATGTGCAGGATAACAGTTGAGATTAGAGGATTCTTGTCCTTTGTGCCTAAGACACTGCATTGATATGGCTAATAAACTTGAATTTGGGTGGTCAATGATGTTTGTATTGAATGTATAAGCCTTCTGGGCATGTTGTGCTTCACTTATTGGCCAAATTAGAAAGAGTTGGAACAGTTCATTATCAATGAACAAGGAGGCTGGTTGAAGGCGGAGGGCCTGGATGTTGGGCCCTTGTCAGCCAGGGAAAGTCAGGGATCAGTTAACCCTGAAAGGAGAGGGAAAGCTTGGGAGGGGAAAGGGGAAAGGGGAAAGGGGAAAGGGGAAAGGGGAAAGGGGAAAGGGGAAAGGGGAAAGGGGAAAGGGGAAAGGGGAAAGGGGAAAGGGGAAAGGGGAAAGGGGAAATCAGTAAGAGAATGAAATAGGAATAGATATTCATGAAGATGGGTTGAGGAGCTGGGATGAGTTTACAGTTTCTAACATGTGGTTAATAACTAGTCCTCACAATCAACAGTAAGCCCTGTAGGCTTTTAGGGCAGGCCTTGTCAGTGACTGTAACAAGTCATTAGTAAGTAGTAAGTAATGGTTAATAACATTAGGGCAGGCCTTTGCAGTAGCTGTAACAAGTCATTAGTAAGTAGGTAAGCAATAGTAAGTAACAGTCAGTAACACTTTGTAACAAGTCATTAGTAAATGGTAAGTAACAGTTAGTAATAGTTTGTAACAAGTCATTAGTAAATGGTAAGTAACAGTTAGTAATAGTTTGTAACAAGTCATTAGTGACTGGTAAGTAAGTAGTAAGTAATAGTTTGTAACAAGTCATTAGTAACTAGTCAGTAACAGTCAATAACAGTTAGTAACACTTTGTAACAAGTCATTAGTGACTAGTAAGTAACAGTTAATAACAGTTAGTAACACTTTGTAACAAGTCAAGTAGTAACTAGTAAGTAACAGTTAGTAATAGTTTGTAACAAGTCATTAGTAAATGGCAAGTAACAGTTAATAACACTTTGTAACAAGTCATTAGTAAATGGTAAGTAACAGTTAGTAACAAGTCATTAGTAAATGGTAAGTAACAGTTAGTAATAGTTTGTAACAAGTCATTAGTAAATAGTAAGTAACAGTTAATAACAAGTCATTAGTAAATGGTAAGTAACAGTTAGTAATAGTTTGTAACAAGTCATTAGTAAATAGTAAGTAACAGTTAATAACAGTTAGTAACACTTTGTAACAAGTCATTAGTAAATAGTAAGTAACAGTTAATAACACTTTGTAACAAGTCATTAGTAAATAGTAAGTAACAGTTAATAACAGTTAGTAACACTTTGTAACAAGTCATTAGTAAATAGTAAGTAACAGTTAGTAATAGTTTGTAACAAGTCATTAGTAAATAGTAAGTAACAGTTAGTAGTAATAGTTTGTAACAAGTCATTAGTAAATAGTAAGTAACAGTTAATAACACTTTGTAACAAGTCATTAGTAAATAGTAAGTAACAGTTAATAACAGTTAGTAACACTTTGTAACAAGTCATTAGTAAATAGTAAGTAACAGTTAAT
>OZ035931.1:3672877-3675377 GCA_964034925.1 Tricholoma hemisulphureum
AGGTGTTACAAAGTGTTATTTTTATTTACTAATGACATGTTAAAAAGTTTTGTTAGTAGTTACTGTTGAAATGTTACAAAGTGTTACAAAGTGTTATTAACTGTTACTTACTATTTACTAATGACTTGTTACAAATTATTATTAACTGTTACTTACTATTTACTAATGACTTGTTACAAAGTGTTACTAACTGTTATTAACTGTTACTTACTATTTACTAATGACTTGTTACAAAGTGTTATTAACTGTTACTTACTATTTACTAATGACTTGTTACAAACTATTACTACTAACTGTTACTTACTATTTACTAATGACTTGTTACAAACTATTACTAACTGTTACTTACTATTTACTAATGACTTGTTACAAAGTGTTACTAACTGTTATTAACTGTTACTTACTATTTACTAATGACTTGTTACAAAGTGTTATTAACTGTTACTTACTATTTACTAATGACTTGTTACAAAGTGTTACTAACTGTTATTAACTGTTACTTACTATTTACTAATGACTTGTTACAAACTATTACTAACTGTTACTTACCATTTACTAATGACTTGTTATTAACTGTTACTTACTATTTACTAATGACTTGTTACAAACTATTACTAACTGTTACTTACCATTTACTAATGACTTGTTACTAACTGTTACTTACCATTTACTAATGACTTGTTACAAAGTGTTATTAACTGTTACTTGCCATTTACTAATGACTTGTTACAAACTATTACTAACTGTTACTTACTAGTTACTACTTGACTTGTTACAAAGTGTTACTAACTGTTATTAACTGTTACTTACTAGTCACTAATGACTTGTTACAAAGTGTTACTAACTGTTATTGACTGTTACTGACTAGTTACTAATGACTTGTTACAAACTATTACTTACTACTTACTTACCAGTCACTAATGACTTGTTACAAACTATTACTAACTGTTACTTACCATTTACTAATGACTTGTTACAAACTATTACTAACTGTTACTTACCATTTACTAATGACTTGTTACAAAGTGTTACTGACTGTTACTTACTATTGCTTACCTACTTACTAATGACTTGTTACAGCTACTGCAAAGGCCTGCCCTAATGTTATTAACCATTACTTACTACTTACTAATGACTTGTTACAGTCACTGACAAGGCCTGCCCTAAAAGCCTACAGGGCTTACTGTTGATTGTGAGGACTAGTTATTAACCACATGTTAGAAACTGTAAACTCATCCCAGCTCCTCAACCCATCTTCATGAATATCTATTCCTATTTCATTCTCTTACTGATTTCCCCTTTCCCCTTTCCCCTTTCCCCTTTCCCCTTTCCCCTTTCCCCTTTCCCCTTTCCCCTTTCCCCTTTCCCCTTTCCCCTTTCCCCTTTCCCCTTTCCCCTTTCCCCTCCCAAGCTTTCCCTCTCCTTTCAGGGTTAACTGATCCCTGACTTTCCCTGGCTGACAAGGGCCCAACATCCAGGCCCTCCGCCTTCAACCAGCCTCCTTGTTCATTGATAATGAACTGTTCCAACTCTTTCTAATTTGGCCAATAAGTGAAGCACAACATGCCCAGAAGGCTTATACATTCAATACAAACATCATTGACCACCCAAATTCAAGTTTATTAGCCATATCAATGCAGTGTCTTAGGCACAAAGGACAAGAATCCTCTAATCTCAACTGTTATCCTGCACATAATGGAATTGATCTCCATGCTTTTGTTTCATTCACAGTGAAAGCCACTCATTTGTAACCCCTTATACAGGAGGAAAGCATGGCTCTATGGTGCAGAGGAGCCTGGGCAGGCAGAGGTGTGAAAAGTAGGTGTCCACTATATTGCATTCCTATATATGAGAGCTTTACAGGTATGTAAATCAGTCCATTAGTGTTACAAGTTACTAATTAGATGTTATAAGGTGTTACAAAGTGTTATTTTTATTTACTAATGACATGTTAAAAAGTTTTGTTAGTAGTTACTGTTGAAATGTTACAAAGTGTTACAAAGTGTTATTAACTGTTACTTACTATTTACTAATGACTTGTTACAAATTATTATTAACTGTTACTTACTATTTACTAATGACTTGTTACAAAGTGTTACTAACTGTTATTAACTGTTACTTACTATTTACTAATGACTTGTTACAAAGTGTTATTAACTGTTACTTACTATTTACTAATGACTTGTTACAAACTATTACTACTAACTGTTACTTACTATTTACTAATGACTTGTTACAAACTATTACTAACTGTTACTTACTATTTACTAATGACTTGTTACAAAGTGTTACTAACTGTTATTAACTGTTACTTACTATTTACTAATGACTTGTTACAAAGTGTTATTAACTGTTACTTACTATTTACTAATGACTTGTTACAAAGTGTTACTAACTGTTATTAACTGTTACTTACTATTTACTAATGACTTGTTACAAACTATTACTAACTGTTACTTACCATTTACTAATGACTTGTTATTAACTGTTACTTACTATT
>OZ035931.1:3682877-3685377 GCA_964034925.1 Tricholoma hemisulphureum
CGCGAGGCGTGAAAGTAGGTGTCCACTATATCGCGTCCCACTAATTTGACCAATAAGTGAAGCACAACATGCCCAGAAGGCTTATACATTCAATACAAACATCATTGACCACCCAAATTCAAGTTTATTAGCCATATCAATGCAGTGTCTTAGGCACAAAGGACAAGAATCCTCTAATCTCAACTGTTATCCTGCACATAATGGAATTGATCTCCATGCTTTTGTTTCATTCACAGTGAAAGCCACTCATTTGTAACCCCTTATACAGGAGGAAAGCATGGCTCTATGGTGCAGAGGAGCCTGGGCAGGCAGAGGTGTGAAAGTAGGTGTCCACTATATTGCATTCCATATATGAGAGCTTTACAGGTATGTAAATCAGTCCATTAGTGTTACAAGTTACTAATTAGATGTTATAAGGTGTTACAAAGTGTTATTTTTATTTACTAATGACATGTTAAAAAGTTTTGTTAGTAGTTACTGTTGAAATGTTACAAAGTGTTACAAAGTGTTATTAACTGTTACTTACTATTTACTAATGACTTGTTACAAATTATTATTAACTGTTACTTACTATTTACTAATGACTTGTTACAAAGTGTTACTAACTGTTATTAACTGTTACTTACTATTTACTAATGACTTGTTACAAAGTGTTATTAACTGTTACTTACTATTTACTAATGACTTGTTACAAACTATTACTACTAACTGTTACTTACTATTTACTAATGACTTGTTACAAACTATTACTAACTGTTACTTACTATTTACTAATGACTTGTTACAAAGTGTTACTAACTGTTATTAACTGTTACTTACTATTTACTAATGACTTGTTACAAAGTGTTATTAACTGTTACTTACTATTTACTAATGACTTGTTACAAAGTGTTACTAACTGTTATTAACTGTTACTTACTATTTACTAATGACTTGTTACAAACTATTACTAACTGTTACTTACCATTTACTAATGACTTGTTATTAACTGTTACTTACTATTTACTAATGACTTGTTACAAACTATTACTAACTGTTACTTACCATTTACTAATGACTTGTTACTAACTGTTACTTACCATTTACTAATGACTTGTTACAAAGTGTTATTAACTGTTACTTGCCATTTACTAATGACTTGTTACAAACTATTACTAACTGTTACTTACTAGTTACTACTTGACTTGTTACAAAGTGTTACTAACTGTTATTAACTGTTACTTACTAGTCACTAATGACTTGTTACAAAGTGTTACTAACTGTTATTGACTGTTACTGACTAGTTACTAATGACTTGTTACAAACTATTACTTACTACTTACTTACCAGTCACTAATGACTTGTTACAAACTATTACTAACTGTTACTTACCATTTACTAATGACTTGTTACAAACTATTACTAACTGTTACTTACCATTTACTAATGACTTGTTACAAAGTGTTACTGACTGTTACTTACTATTGCTTACCTACTTACTAATGACTTGTTACAGCTACTGCAAAGGCCTGCCCTAATGTTATTAACCATTACTTACTACTTACTAATGACTTGTTACAGTCACTGACAAGGCCTGCCCTAAAAGCCTACAGGGCTTACTGTTGATTGTGAGGACTAGTTATTAACCACATGTTAGAAACTGTAAACTCATCCCAGCTCCTCAACCCATCTTCATGAATATCTATTCCTATTTCATTCTCTTACTGATTTCCCCTTTCCCCTTTCCCCTTTCCCCTTTCCCCTTTCCCCTTTCCCCTTTCCCCTTTCCCCTTTCCCCTTTCCCCTTTCCCCTTTCCCCTTTCCCCTTTCCCCTTTCCCCTCCCAAGCTTTCCCTCTCCTTTCAGGGTTAACTGATCCCTGACTTTCCCTGGCTGACAAGGGCCCAACATCCAGGCCCTCCGCCTTCAACCAGCCTCCTTGTTCATTGATAATGAACTGTTCCAACTCTTTCTAATTTGGCCAATAAGTGAAGCACAACATGCCCAGAAGGCTTATACATTCAATACAAACATCATTGACCACCCAAATTCAAGTTTATTAGCCATATCAATGCAGTGTCTTAGGCACAAAGGACAAGAATCCTCTAATCTCAACTGTTATCCTGCACATAATGGAATTGATCTCCATGCTTTTGTTTCATTCACAGTGAAAGCCACTCATTTGTAACCCCTTATACAGGAGGAAAGCATGGCTCTATGGTGCAGAGGAGCCTGGGCAGGCAGAGGTGTGAAAGTAGGTGTCCACTATATTGCATTCCTATATATGAGAGCTTTACAGGTATGTAAATCAGTCCATTAGTGTTACAAGTTACTAATTAGATGTTATAAGGTGTTACAAAGTGTTATTTTTATTTACTAATGACATGTTAAAAAGTTTTGTTAGTAGTTACTGTTGAAATGTTACAAAGTGTTACAAAGTGTTATTAACTGTTACTTACTATTTACTAATGACTTGTTACAAATTATTATTAACTGTTACTTACTATTTACTAATGACTTGT
>OZ035931.1:3692877-3695421 GCA_964034925.1 Tricholoma hemisulphureum
CATAGTCAAGACGTTTTCCCAAATGATTTGATTGCAACATGTTTAACTATCAGCAAGAAATCCGCATCTATCATCAGTGCAAACACCTGACGGTGCTTGGCTTATAACCCACAAAATGGCCTGGCTAACACTCTTCCCAAATCCGTTCAAACCAATGGACAGGCTATCAATGACTTGGTCAAACGTTAGCCAGTCCACAAGACATTCTGAAGCTATCTAAAGAAACCCAAAGATAACACCAGAATGCCCGAAGCGTACTAGACAAAGAGGCAATGAAATCCGTCTCCGCTTTCAACTTCTTGAAGATAATGGCAAAACCTTACGAGGGCAATATTAAGCATATAACCCAAGTGAGGCCGTCCCTTCATGTATTAGGAAACCCAGTCTGTTTGGTCATGTTATGCCCTAAAACCGCGAGGCGTGAAAGTAGGTGTCCACTATATCGCGTCCCACTAATTTGACCAATAAGTGAAGCACAACATGCCCAGAAGGCTTATACATTCAATACAAACATCATTGACCACCCAAATTCAAGTTTATTAGCCATATCAATGCAGTGTCTTAGGCACAAAGGACAAGAATCCTCTAATCTCAACTGTTATCCTGCACATAATGGAATTGATCTCCATGCTTTTGTTTCATTCACAGTGAAAGCCACTCATTTGTAACCCCTTATACAGGAGGAAAGCATGGCTCTATGGTGCAGAGGAGCCTGGGCAGGCAGAGGTGTGAAAGTAGGTGTCCACTATATTGCATTCCTATATATGAGAGCTTTACAGGTATGTAAATCAGTCCATTAGTGTTACAAGTTACTAATTAGATGTTATAAGGTGTTACAAAGTGTTATTTTTATTTACTAATGACATGTTAAAAAGTTTTGTTAGTAGTTACTGTTGAAATGTTACAAAGTGTTACAAAGTGTTATTAACTGTTACTTACTATTTACTAATGACTTGTTACAAATTATTATTAACTGTTACTTACTATTTACTAATGACTTGTTACAAAGTGTTACTAACTGTTATTAACTGTTACTTACTATTTACTAATGACTTGTTACAAAGTGTTATTAACTGTTACTTACTATTTACTAATGACTTGTTACAAACTATTACTACTAACTGTTACTTACTATTTACTAATGACTTGTTACAAACTATTACTAACTGTTACTTACTATTTACTAATGACTTGTTACAAAGTGTTACTAACTGTTATTAACTGGTTACTTACTATTTACTAATGACTTGTTACAAAGTGTTATTAACTGTTACTTACTATTTACTAATGACTTGTTACAAAGTGTTACTAACTGTTATTAACTGTTACTTACTATTTACTAATGACTTGTTACAAACTATTACTAACTGTTACTTACCATTTACTAATGACTTGTTATTAACTGTTACTTACTATTTACTAATGACTTGTTACAAACTATTACTAACTGTTACTTACCATTTACTAATGACTTGTTACTAACTGTTACTTACCATTTACTAATGACTTGTTACAAAGTGTTATTAACTGTTACTTGCCATTTACTAATGACTTGTTACAAAGTGTTACTAACTGTTATTAACTGTTACTTACTAGTCACTAATGACTTGTTACAAACTATTACTAAATGTTACTTACCATTTACTAATGACTTGTTATTAACTGTTACTTACTATTTACTAATGACTTGTTACTAACTGTTACTTACCATTTACTAATGACTTGTTACTAACTGTTACTTACCATTTACTAATGACTTGTTACTAACTGTTACTTACCATTTACTAATGACTTGTTACAAAGTGTTACTAACTGTTACTTACCATTTACTAATGACTTGTTACAAAGTGTTACTAAACTGTTATTGACTGTTACTGACTAGTTACTAATGACTTGTTACAAACTATTACTTAATACTTACTTACCAGTCACTAATGACTTGTTACAAACTATTACTAACTGTTACTTACCATTTACTAATGACTTGTTACAGACTATTACTAACTGTTACTTACTAGTTACTACTTGACTTGTTACAAAGTGTTAGTAAGTATTTACCAATGACTTGTTGCAAAGTGTTACTAACTGTTATTGACTATTCACTAACTACTCACTAGTTACTAACCATTACTATTTTTTCCTTTAGTAACTGTTACTTACCACTTAAAGAGAAGCAAAAACCACAGCACCTAGGATTCCCGCGTGGTCCCCCACCGTGGTACTAACTAGGCGGCACTCTGGTTAACTGCGCAGATCAGACGGGATGCGGTGCTTTCAGAGTCCTATGGCCGTGGATGATTTTATTGTCAATCAATTCAAGCCATTCTATTCAGCTGTCCTTCACCTTTTCCCCCACATAGCGGCTAGACAACTTTTTATGACCGGCCCCTCATAGCCATGCATCTCAACTAAAAGAATATTCAACATCCGTTGAACAAATCTTTAGAACAAGGGCTTAACCTCAGTGGATCGTAGCAACAAGGCTACTCTACCACTTACAGTACCCTGTTCCCATTCAAGTCGTCTGCAAAGGATTCAACCCCC
>OZ035931.1:3695621-3698121 GCA_964034925.1 Tricholoma hemisulphureum
AAGACGTTTTCCCAAATGATTTGATTGCAACATGTTTAACTATCAGCAAGAAATCCGCATCTATCATCAGTGCAAACACCTGACGGTGCTTGGCTTATAACCCACAAAATGGCCTGGCTAACACTCTTCCCAAATCCGTTCAAACCAATGGACAGGCTATCAATGACTTGGTCAAACGTTAGCCAGTCCACAAGACATTCTGAAGCTATCTAAAGAAACCCAAAGATAACACCAGAATGCCCGAAGCGTACTAGACAAAGAGGCAATGAAATCCGTCTCCGCTTTCAACTTCTTGAAGATAATGGCAAAACCTTACGAGGGCAATATTAAGCATATAACCCAAGTGAGGCCGTCCCTTCATGTATTAGGAAACCCAGTCTGTTTGGTCATGTTATGCCCTAAAACCGCGAGGCGTGAAAGTAGGTGTCCACTATATCGCGTCCCACTAATTTGACCAATAAGTGAAGCACAACATGCCCAGAAGGCTTATACATTCAATACAAACATCATTGACCACCCAAATTCAAGTTTATTAGCCATATCAATGCAGTGTCTTAGGCACAAAGGACAAGAATCCTCTAATCTCAACTGTTATCCTGCACATAATGGAATTGATCTCCATGCTTTTGTTTCATTCACAGTGAAAGCCACTCATTTGTAACCCCTTATACAGGAGGAAAGCATGGCTCTATGGTGCAGAGGAGCCTGGGCAGGCAGAGGTGTGAAAGTAGGTGTCCACTATATTGCATTCCTATATATGAGAGCTTTACAGGTATGTAAATCAGTCCATTAGTGTTACAAGTTACTAATTAGATGTTATAAGGTGTTACAAAGTGTTATTTTTATTTACTAATGACATGTTAAAAAGTTTTGTTAGTAGTTACTGTTGAAATGTTACAAAGTGTTACAAAGTGTTATTAACTGTTACTTACTATTTACTAATGACTTGTTACAAATTATTATTAACTGTTACTTACTATTTACTAATGACTTGTTACAAAGTGTTACTAACTGTTATTAACTGTTACTTACTATTTACTAATGACTTGTTACAAAGTGTTATTAACTGTTACTTACTATTTACTAATGACTTGTTACAAACTATTACTACTAACTGTTACTTACTATTTACTAATGACTTGTTACAAACTATTACTAACTGTTACTTACTATTTACTAATGACTTGTTACAAAGTGTTACTAACTGTTATTAACTGTTACTTACTATTTACTAATGACTTGTTACAAAGTGTTATTAACTGTTACTTACTATTTACTAATGACTTGTTACAAAGTGTTACTAACTGTTATTAACTGTTACTTACTATTTACTAATGACTTGTTACAAACTATTACTAACTGTTACTTACCATTTACTAATGACTTGTTATTAACTGTTACTTACTATTTACTAATGACTTGTTACAAACTATTACTAACTGTTACTTACCATTTACTAATGACTTGTTACTAACTGTTACTTACCATTTACTAATGACTTGTTACAAAGTGTTATTAACTGTTACTTGCCATTTACTAATGACTTGTTACAAACTATTACTAACTGTTACTTACTAGTTACTACTTGACTTGTTACAAAGTGTTACTAACTGTTATTAACTGTTACTTACTAGTCACTAATGACTTGTTACAAAGTGTTACTAACTGTTATTGACTGTTACTGACTAGTTACTAATGACTTGTTACAAACTATTACTTACTACTTACTTACCAGTCACTAATGACTTGTTACAAACTATTACTAACTGTTACTTACCATTTACTAATGACTTGTTACAAACTATTACTAACTGTTACTTACCATTTACTAATGACTTGTTACAAAGTGTTACTGACTGTTACTTACTATTGCTTACCTACTTACTAATGACTTGTTACAGCTACTGCAAAGGCCTGCCCTAATGTTATTAACCATTACTTACTACTTACTAATGACTTGTTACAGTCACTGACAAGGCCTGCCCTAAAAGCCTACAGGGCTTACTGTTGATTGTGAGGACTAGTTATTAACCACATGTTAGAAACTGTAAACTCATCCCAGCTCCTCAACCCATCTTCATGAATATCTATTCCTATTTCATTCTCTTACTGATTTCCCCTTTCCCCTTTCCCCTTTCCCCTTTCCCCTTTCCCCTTTCCCCTTTCCCCTTTCCCCTTTCCCCTTTCCCCTTTCCCCTTTCCCCTTTCCCCTTTCCCCTTTCCCCTCCCAAGCTTTCCCTCTCCTTTCAGGGTTAACTGATCCCTGACTTTCCCTGGCTGACAAGGGCCCAACATCCAGGCCCTCCGCCTTCAACCAGCCTCCTTGTTCATTGATAATGAACTGTTCCAACTCTTTCTAATTTGGCCAATAAGTGAAGCACAACATGCCCAGAAGGCTTATACATTCAATACAAACATCATTGACCACCCAAATTCAAGTTTATTAGCCATATCAATGCAGTGTCTTAGGCACAAAGGACAAGAATCCTCTAATCTCAAC
>OZ035931.1:3705621-3708121 GCA_964034925.1 Tricholoma hemisulphureum
CCATGTAGTAAAGTAACATCAAATAAACTATAACTGATTTAATGAGCCATTCGCAGTTTCACAGTACAAATTTGTTTATACTTAGACATGCATGGCTTAATCTTTGAGACAAGCATATGACTACTGGCAGGATCAACCAGGTAACTACTTTCCGTGCGTACAATACTTGCAACAATAAAGTCACTTTCTTGTTCTGGAGTTCGTCAAGTGGTCAACGAATCTAATCACAAACTCAAAGAGGTTTATGTATTGCTACAGATCACCCAGTTTGAATTGAAAGTGGTCAGACCCACCTTATTCCCCGGTCCCACAAATTTCAAACCACTTCCCCCTGTTACAATAAAGTAACAAAGATGGTGGGTTTCATTAGAGAACTACAATGACCTGGTTCATCAGAAGAGATAACACATAGTCAAGACGTTTTCCCAAATGATTTGATTGCAACATGTTTAACTATCAGCAAGAAATCCGCATCTATCATCAGTGCAAACACCTGACGGTGCTTGGCTTATAACCCACAAAATGGCCTGGCTAACACTCTTCCCAAATCCGTTCAAACCAATGGACAGGCTATCAATGACTTGGTCAAACGTTAGCCAGTCCACAAGACATTCTGAAGCTATCTAAAGAAACCCAAAGATAACACCAGAATGCCCGAAGCGTACTAGACAAAGAGGCAATGAAATCCGTCTCCGCTTTCAACTTCTTGAAGATAATGGCAAAACCTTACGAGGGCAATATTAAGCATATAACCCAAGTGAGGCCGTCCCTTCATGTATTAGGAAACCCAGTCTGTTTGGTCATGTTATGCCCTAAAACCGCGAGGCGTGAAAGTAGGTGTCCACTATATCGCGTCCCACTAATTTGACCAATAAGTGAAGCACAACATGCCCAGAAGGCTTATACATTCAATACAAACATCATTGACCACCCAAATTCAAGTTTATTAGCCATATCAATGCAGTGTCTTAGGCACAAAGGACAAGAATCCTCTAATCTCAACTGTTATCCTGCACATAATGGAATTGATCTCCATGCTTTTGTTTCATTCACAGTGAAAGCCACTCATTTGTAACCCCTTATACAGGAGGAAAGCATGGCTCTATGGTGCAGAGGAGCCTGGGCAGGCAGAGGTGTGAAAGTAGGTGTCCACTATATTGCATTCCTATATATGAGAGCTTTACAGGTATGTAAATCAGTCCATTAGTGTTACAAGTTACTAATTAGATGTTATAAGGTGTTACAAAGTGTTATTTTTATTTACTAATGACATGTTAAAAAGTTTTGTTAGTAGTTACTGTTGAAATGTTACAAAGTGTTACAAAGTGTTATTAACTGTTACTTACTATTTACTAATGACTTGTTACAAATTATTATTAACTGTTACTTACTATTTACTAATGACTTGTTACAAAGTGTTACTAACTGTTATTAACTGTTACTTACTATTTACTAATGACTTGTTACAAAGTGTTATTAACTGTTACTTACTATTTACTAATGACTTGTTACAAACTATTACTACTAACTGTTACTTACTATTTACTAATGACTTGTTACAAACTATTACTAACTGTTACTTACTATTTACTAATGACTTGTTACAAAGTGTTACTAACTGTTATTAACTGTTACTTACTATTTACTAATGACTTGTTACAAAGTGTTATTAACTGTTACTTACTATTTACTAATGACTTGTTACAAAGTGTTACTAACTGTTATTAACTGTTACTTACTATTTACTAATGACTTGTTACAAACTATTACTAACTGTTACTTACCATTTACTAATGACTTGTTATTAACTGTTACTTACTATTTACTAATGACTTGTTACAAACTATTACTAACTGTTACTTACCATTTACTAATGACTTGTTACTAACTGTTACTTACCATTTACTAATGACTTGTTACAAAGTGTTATTAACTGTTACTTGCCATTTACTAATGACTTGTTACAAACTATTACTAACTGTTACTTACTAGTTACTACTTGACTTGTTACAAAGTGTTACTAACTGTTATTAACTGTTACTTACTAGTCACTAATGACTTGTTACAAAGTGTTACTAACTGTTATTGACTGTTACTGACTAGTTACTAATGACTTGTTACAAACTATTACTTACTACTTACTTACCAGTCACTAATGACTTGTTACAAACTATTACTAACTGTTACTTACCATTTACTAATGACTTGTTACAAACTATTACTAACTGTTACTTACCATTTACTAATGACTTGTTACAAAGTGTTACTGACTGTTACTTACTATTGCTTACCTACTTACTAATGACTTGTTACAGCTACTGCAAAGGCCTGCCCTAATGTTATTAACCATTACTTACTACTTACTAATGACTTGTTACAGTCACTGACAAGGCCTGCCCTAAAAGCCTACAGGGCTTACTGTTGATTGTGAGGACTAGTTATTAACCACATGTTAGAAACTGTAAACTCATCCCAGCTCCTCAACCCATCTTCATGAATA
>OZ035931.1:3735073-3738181 GCA_964034925.1 Tricholoma hemisulphureum
TGTAACAAGTCATTAGTAACTAGTCAGTAACAGTCAATAACAGTTAGTAACACTTTGTAACAAGTCATTAGTGACTAGTAAGTAACAGTTAATAACAGTTAGTAACACTTTGTAACAAGTCATTAGTGACTAGTAAGTAACAGTTAATAACAGTTAGTAACACTTTGTAACAAGTCATTAGTAAATAGTAAGTAACAGTTAATAACAGTTTGTAACAAGTCATTAGTAAATGGTAAGTAACAGTTACTAACACTTTGTAACAAGTCATTAGTAAATAGTAAGTAACAGTTAGTAATAGTTTGTAACAAGTCATTAGTAAATGGTAAGTAACAGTTACTAACACTTTGTAACACTTTGTAACAAGTCATTAGTAAATAGTAAGTAACAGTTAGTAACACTTTGTAACAAGTCATTAGTAAATAGTAAGTAACAGTTAGTAATAGTTTGTAACAAGTCATTAGTAAATGGTAAGTAACAGTTACTAACACTTTGTAACACTTTGTAACATTTCAACAGTAACTACTAACAAAACTTTTTAACATGTCATTAGTAAATAAAAATAACACTTTGTAACACCTTATAACATCTAATTAGTAACTTGTAACACTAATGGACTGATTTACATACCTGTAAAGCTCTCATATATAGGAATGCAATATAGTGGACACCTACTTTCACACCTCTGCCTGCCCAGGCTCCTCTGCACCATAGAGCCATGCTTTCCTCCTGTATAAGGGGTTACAAATGAGTGGCTTTCACTGTGAATGAAACAAAAGCATGGAGATCAATTCCATTATGTGCAGGATAACAGTTGAGATTAGAGGATTCTTGTCCTTTGTGCCTAAGACACTGCATTGATTTGGCTAATAAACTTGAATTTGGGTGGTCAATGATGTTTGTATTGAATGTATAAGCCTTCTGGGCATGTTGTGCTTCACTTATTGGCCAAATTAGAAAGAGTTGGAACAGTTCATTATCAATGAACAAGGAGGCTGGTTGAAGGCGGAGGGCCTGGATGTTGGGCCCTTGTCAGCCAGGGAAAGTCAGGGATCAGTTAACCCTGAAAGGAGAGGGAAAGCTTGGGAGGGGAAAGGGGAAAGGGGAAAGGGGAAAGGGGAAAGGGGAAAGGGGAAATCAGTAAGAGAATGAAATAGGAATAGATATTCATGAAGATGGGTTGAGGAGCTGGGATGAGTTTACAGTTTCTAACATGTGGTTAATAACTAGTCCTCACAATCAACAGTAAGCCCTGTAGGCTTTTAGGGCAGGCCTTGTCAGTGACTGTAACAAGTCATTAGTAAGTAGTAAGTAATGGTTAATAACATTAGGGCAGGCCTTTGCAGTAGCTGTAACAAGTCATTAGTAAGTAGTAAGCAATAGTAAGTAACAGTTAGTAACACTTTGTAACAAGTCATTAGTAAATAGTAAGTAACAGTTAATAACAGTTGGTAACACTTTGTAACAAGTCATTAGTAAATAGTAAGTAACAGTTAATAACAGTTTGTAACAAGTCATTAGTAAATAGTAAGTAACAGTTAATAACAGTTTGTAACAAGTCATTAGTAAATGGTAAGTAACAGTTTGTAACAAGTCATTAGTAAATGGTAAGTAACAGTTAGTAATAGTTTGTAACAAGTCATTAGTAAATAGTAAGTAACAGTTAGTAACAGTTTGTAACAAGTCATTAGTAAATAGTAAGTAACAGTTAGTAATAGTTTGTAACAAGTCATTAGTAAATGGTAAGTAACAGTTTGTAACAAGTCATTAGTAAATGGTAAGTAACAGTTAGTAATAGTTTGTAACAAGTCATTAGTAAATAGTAAGTAACAGTTAGTAATAGTTTGTAACAAGTCATTAGTAAATAGTAAGTAACAGTTAATAACAGTTAGTAACACTTTGTAACAAGTCATTAGTAAATAGTAAGTAACAGTTAATAACAGTTAGTAACACTTTGTAACAAGTCATTAGTAAATAGTAAGTAACAGTTAATAACAGTTTGTAACAAGTCATTAGTAAATGGTAAGTAACAGTTACTAACACTTTGTAACACTTTGTAACATTTCAACAGTAACTACTAACAAAACTTTTTAACATGTCATTAGTAAATAAAAATAACACTTTGTAACACCTTATAACATCTAATTAGTAACTTGTAACACTAATGGACTGATTTACATACCTGTAAAGCTCTCATATATAGGAATGCAATATAGTGGACACCTACTTTCACACCTCTGCCTGCCCAGGCTCCTCTGCACCATAGAGCCATGCTTTCCTCCTGTATAAGGGGTTACAAATGAGTGGCTTTCACTGTGAATGAAACAAAAGCATGGAGATCAATTCCATTATGTGCAGGATAACAGTTGAGATTAGAGGATTCTTGTCCTTTGTGCCTAAGACACTGCATTGATTTGGCTAATAAACTTGAATTTGGGTGGTCAATGATGTTTGTATTGAATGTATAAGCCTTCTGGGCATGTTGTGCTTCACTTATTGGTCAAATTAGTGGGACGCGATATAGTGGACACCTACTTTCACGCCTCGCGGTTTTAGGGCATAACATGACCAAACAGACTGGGTTTCCTAACACATGAAGGGACGGCCTCACTTGGGTTATATGCTTAATATTGCCCTCGTAAGGTTTTGCCATTATCTTCAAGAAGTTGAAAGCGGAGACGGATTTCATTGCCTCTTTGTCTAGTACGCTTCGGGCATTCTGGTGTTATCTTTGGGTTTCTTTAGATAGCTTCAGAATGTCTTGTGGACTGGCTAACGTTTGACCAAGTCATTGATAGCCTGTCCATTGGTTTGAACGGATTTGGGAAGAGTGTTAGCCAGGCCATTTTGTGGGTTATAAGCCAAGCACCGTCAGGTGTTTGCACTGATGATAGATGCGGATTTCTTGCTGATAGTTAAACATGTTGCAATCAAATCATTTGGGAAAACGTCTTGACTATGTGTTATCTCTTCTGATGAACCAGGTCATTGTAGTTCTCTAATGAAACCCACCATCTTTGTTACTTTATTGTAACAGGGGGAAGTGGTTTGAAATTTGTGGGACCGGGGAATAAGGTGGGTCTGACCACTTTCAATTCAAACTGGGTGATC
>OZ035931.1:3743381-3745881 GCA_964034925.1 Tricholoma hemisulphureum
TGTAACAAGTCATTAGTAAATAGTAAGTAACAGTTAGTAGTAATAGTTTGTAACAAGTCATTAGTAAATAGTAAGTAACAGTTAATAACACTTTGTAACAAGTCATTAGTAAATAGTAAGTAACAGTTAATAACAGTTAGTAACACTTTGTAACAAGTCATTAGTAAATAGTAAGTAACAGTTAATAATAATTTGTAACAAGTCATTAGTAAATAGTAAGTAACAGTTAATAACACTTTGTAACACTTTGTAACATTTCAACAGTAACTACTAACAAAACTTTTTAACATGTCATTAGTAAATAAAAATAACACTTTGTAACACCTTATAACATCTAATTAGTAACTTGTAACACTAATGGACTGATTTACATACCTGTAAAGCTCTCATATATAGGAATGCAATATAGTGGACACCTACTTTCACACCTCTGCCTGCCCAGGCTCCTCTGCACCATAGAGCCATGCTTTCCTCCTGTATAAGGGGTTACAAATGAGTGGCTTTCACTGTGAATGAAACAAAAGCATGGAGATCAATTCCATTATGTGCAGGATAACAGTTGAGATTAGAGGATTCTTGTCCTTTGTGCCTAAGACACTGCATTGATATGGCTAATAAACTTGAATTTGGGTGGTCAATGATGTTTGTATTGAATGTATAAGCCTTCTGGGCATGTTGTGCTTCACTTATTGGCCAAATTAGAAAGAGTTGGAACAGTTCATTATCAATGAACAAGGAGGCTGGTTGAAGGCGGAGGGCCTGGATGTTGGGCCCTTGTCAGCCAGGGAAAGTCAGGGATCAGTTAACCCTGAAAGGAGAGGGAAAGCTTGGGAGGGGAAAGGGGAAAGGGGAAAGGGGAAAGGGGAAAGGGGAAAGGGGAAAGGGGAAAGGGGAAAGGGGAAAGGGGAAAGGGGAAAGGGGAAAGGGGAAAGGGGAAAGGGGAAATCAGTAAGAGAATGAAATAGGAATAGATATTCATGAAGATGGGTTGAGGAGCTGGGATGAGTTTACAGTTTCTAACATGTGGTTAATAACTAGTCCTCACAATCAACAGTAAGCCCTGTAGGCTTTTAGGGCAGGCCTTGTCAGTGACTGTAACAAGTCATTAGTAAGTAGTAAGTAATGGTTAATAACATTAGGGCAGGCCTTTGCAGTAGCTGTAACAAGTCATTAGTAAGTAGGTAAGCAATAGTAAGTAACAGTCAGTAACACTTTGTAACAAGTCATTAGTAAATGGTAAGTAACAGTTAGTAATAGTTTGTAACAAGTCATTAGTAAATGGTAAGTAACAGTTAGTAATAGTTTGTAACAAGTCATTAGTGACTGGTAAGTAAGTAGTAAGTAATAGTTTGTAACAAGTCATTAGTAACTAGTCAGTAACAGTCAATAACAGTTAGTAACACTTTGTAACAAGTCATTAGTGACTAGTAAGTAACAGTTAATAACAGTTAGTAACACTTTGTAACAAGTCAAGTAGTAACTAGTAAGTAACAGTTAGTAATAGTTTGTAACAAGTCATTAGTAAATGGCAAGTAACAGTTAATAACACTTTGTAACAAGTCATTAGTAAATGGTAAGTAACAGTTAGTAACAAGTCATTAGTAAATGGTAAGTAACAGTTAGTAATAGTTTGTAACAAGTCATTAGTAAATAGTAAGTAACAGTTAATAACAAGTCATTAGTAAATGGTAAGTAACAGTTAGTAATAGTTTGTAACAAGTCATTAGTAAATAGTAAGTAACAGTTAATAACAGTTAGTAACACTTTGTAACAAGTCATTAGTAAATAGTAAGTAACAGTTAATAACACTTTGTAACAAGTCATTAGTAAATAGTAAGTAACAGTTAATAACAGTTAGTAACACTTTGTAACAAGTCATTAGTAAATAGTAAGTAACAGTTAGTAATAGTTTGTAACAAGTCATTAGTAAATAGTAAGTAACAGTTAGTAGTAATAGTTTGTAACAAGTCATTAGTAAATAGTAAGTAACAGTTAATAACACTTTGTAACAAGTCATTAGTAAATAGTAAGTAACAGTTAATAACAGTTAGTAACACTTTGTAACAAGTCATTAGTAAATAGTAAGTAACAGTTAATAATAATTTGTAACAAGTCATTAGTAAATAGTAAGTAACAGTTAATAACACTTTGTAACACTTTGTAACATTTCAACAGTAACTACTAACAAAACTTTTTAACATGTCATTAGTAAATAAAAATAACACTTTGTAACACCTTATAACATCTAATTAGTAACTTGTAACACTAATGGACTGATTTACATACCTGTAAAGCTCTCATATATAGGAATGCAATATAGTGGACACCTACTTTCACACCTCTGCCTGCCCAGGCTCCTCTGCACCATAGAGCCATGCTTTCCTCCTGTATAAGGGGTTACAAATGAGTGGCTTTCACTGTGAATGAAACAAAAGCATGGAGATCAATTCCATTATGTGCAGGATAACAGTTGAGATTAGAGGATTCTTGTCCTTTGTGC
>OZ035931.1:3753381-3755881 GCA_964034925.1 Tricholoma hemisulphureum
TACTAACACTTTGTAACAAGTCATTAGTAAATAGTAAGTAACAGTTAGTAATAGTTTGTAACAAGTCATTAGTAAATGGTAAGTAACAGTTACTAACACTTTGTAACACTTTGTAACAAGTCATTAGTAAATAGTAAGTAACAGTTAGTAACACTTTGTAACAAGTCATTAGTAAATAGTAAGTAACAGTTAGTAATAGTTTGTAACAAGTCATTAGTAAATGGTAAGTAACAGTTACTAACACTTTGTAACACTTTGTAACATTTCAACAGTAACTACTAACAAAACTTTTTAACATGTCATTAGTAAATTAAAAATAACACTTTGTAACACCTTATAACATCTAATTAGTAACTTGTAACACTAATGGACTGATTTACATACCTGTAAAGCTCTCATATATAGGAATGCAATATAGTGGACACCTACTTTCACACCTCTGCCTGCCCAGGCTCCTCTGCACCATAGAGCCATGCTTTCCTCCTGTATAAGGGGTTACAAATGAGTGGCTTTCACTGTGAATGAAACAAAAGCATGGAGATCAATTCCATTATGTGCAGGATAACAGTTGAGATTAGAGGATTCTTGTCCTTTGTGCCTAAGACACTGCATTGATTTGGCTAATAAACTTGAATTTGGGTGGTCAATGATGTTTGTATTGAATGTATAAGCCTTCTGGGCATGTTGTGCTTCACTTATTGGCCAAATTAGAAAGAGTTGGAACAGTTCATTATCAATGAACAAGGAGGCTGGTTGAAGGCGGAGGGCCTGGATGTTGGGCCCTTGTCAGCCAGGGAAAGTCAGGGATCAGTTAACCCTGAAAGGAGAGGGAAAGCTTGGGAGGGGAAAGGGGAAAGGGGAAAGGGGAAAGGGGAAAGGGGAAAGGGGAAATCAGTAAGAGAATGAAATAGGAATAGATATTCATGAAGATGGGTTGAGGAGCTGGGATGAGTTTACAGTTTCTAACATGTGGTTAATAACTAGTCCTCACAATCAACAGTAAGCCCTGTAGGCTTTTAGGGCAGGCCTTGTCAGTGACTGTAACAAGTCATTAGTAAGTAGTAAGTAATGGTTAATAACATTAGGGCAGGCCTTTGCAGTAGCTGTAACAAGTCATTAGTAAGTAGTAAGCAATAGTAAGTAACAGTTAGTAACACTTTGTAACAAGTCATTAGTAAATAGTAAGTAACAGTTAATAACAGTTGGTAACACTTTGTAACAAGTCATTAGTAAATAGTAAGTAACAGTTAATAACAGTTTGTAACAAGTCATTAGTAAATAGTAAGTAACAGTTAATAACAGTTTGTAACAAGTCATTAGTAAATGGTAAGTAACAGTTTGTAACAAGTCATTAGTAAATGGTAAGTAACAGTTAGTAATAGTTTGTAACAAGTCATTAGTAAATAGTAAGTAACAGTTAGTAACAGTTTGTAACAAGTCATTAGTAAATAGTAAGTAACAGTTAGTAATAGTTTGTAACAAGTCATTAGTAAATGGTAAGTAACAGTTTGTAACAAGTCATTAGTAAATGGTAAGTAACAGTTAGTAATAGTTTGTAACAAGTCATTAGTAAATAGTAAGTAACAGTTAGTAATAGTTTGTAACAAGTCATTAGTAAATAGTAAGTAACAGTTAATAACAGTTAGTAACACTTTGTAACAAGTCATTAGTAAATAGTAAGTAACAGTTAATAACAGTTAGTAACACTTTGTAACAAGTCATTAGTAAATAGTAAGTAACAGTTAATAACAGTTTGTAACAAGTCATTAGTAAATGGTAAGTAACAGTTACTAACACTTTGTAACACTTTGTAACATTTCAACAGTAACTACTAACAAAACTTTTTAACATGTCATTAGTAAATAAAAATAACACTTTGTAACACCTTATAACATCTAATTAGTAACTTGTAACACTAATGGACTGATTTACATACCTGTAAAGCTCTCATATATAGGAATGCAATATAGTGGACACCTACTTTCACACCTCTGCCTGCCCAGGCTCCTCTGCACCATAGAGCCATGCTTTCCTCCTGTATAAGGGGTTACAAATGAGTGGCTTTCACTGTGAATGAAACAAAAGCATGGAGATCAATTCCATTATGTGCAGGATAACAGTTGAGATTAGAGGATTCTTGTCCTTTGTGCCTAAGACACTGCATTGATTTGGCTAATAAACTTGAATTTGGGTGGTCAATGATGTTTGTATTGAATGTATAAGCCTTCTGGGCATGTTGTGCTTCACTTATTGGTCAAATTAGTGGGACGCGATATAGTGGACACCTACTTTCACGCCTCGCGGTTTTAGGGCATAACATGACCAAACAGACTGGGTTTCCTAACACATGAAGGGACGGCCTCACTTGGGTTATATGCTTAATATTGCCCTCGTAAGGTTTTGCCATTATCTTCAAGAAGTTGAAAGCGGAGACGGATTTCATTGCCTCTTTGTCTAGTACGCTTCGGGCATTCTGGTGTTATCTTTGGGTTTCTTTAGA
>OZ035931.1:3758590-3761090 GCA_964034925.1 Tricholoma hemisulphureum
GTATAAGGGGTTACAAATGAGTGGCTTTCACTGTGAATGAAACAAAAGCATGGAGATCAATTCCATTATGTGCAGGATAACAGTTGAGATTAGAGGATTCTTGTCCTTTGTGCCTAAGACACTGCATTGATTTGGCTAATAAACTTGAATTTGGGTGGTCAATGATGTTTGTATTGAATGTATAAGCCTTCTGGGCATGTTGTGCTTCACTTATTGGCCAAATTAGAAAGAGTTGGAACAGTTCATTATCAATGAACAAGGAGGCTGGTTGAAGGCGGAGGGCCTGGATGTTGGGCCCTTGTCAGCCAGGGAAAGTCAGGGATCAGTTAACCCTGAAAGGAGAGGGAAAGCTTGGGAGGGGAAAGGGGAAAGGGGAAAGGGGAAAGGGGAAAGGGGAAAGGGGAAATCAGTAAGAGAATGAAATAGGAATAGATATTCATGAAGATGGGTTGAGGAGCTGGGATGAGTTTACAGTTTCTAACATGTGGTTAATAACTAGTCCTCACAATCAACAGTAAGCCCTGTAGGCTTTTAGGGCAGGCCTTGTCAGTGACTGTAACAAGTCATTAGTAAGTAGTAAGTAATGGTTAATAACATTAGGGCAGGCCTTTGCAGTAGCTGTAACAAGTCATTAGTAAGTAGTAAGCAATAGTAAGTAACAGTTAGTAACACTTTGTAACAAGTCATTAGTAAATAGTAAGTAACAGTTAATAACAGTTGGTAACACTTTGTAACAAGTCATTAGTAAATAGTAAGTAACAGTTAATAACAGTTTGTAACAAGTCATTAGTAAATAGTAAGTAACAGTTAATAACAGTTTGTAACAAGTCATTAGTAAATGGTAAGTAACAGTTTGTAACAAGTCATTAGTAAATGGTAAGTAACAGTTAGTAATAGTTTGTAACAAGTCATTAGTAAATAGTAAGTAACAGTTAGTAACAGTTTGTAACAAGTCATTAGTAAATAGTAAGTAACAGTTAGTAATAGTTTGTAACAAGTCATTAGTAAATGGTAAGTAACAGTTTGTAACAAGTCATTAGTAAATGGTAAGTAACAGTTAGTAATAGTTTGTAACAAGTCATTAGTAAATAGTAAGTAACAGTTAGTAATAGTTTGTAACAAGTCATTAGTAAATAGTAAGTAACAGTTAATAACAGTTAGTAACACTTTGTAACAAGTCATTAGTAAATAGTAAGTAACAGTTAATAACAGTTAGTAACACTTTGTAACAAGTCATTAGTAAATAGTAAGTAACAGTTAATAACAGTTTGTAACAAGTCATTAGTAAATGGTAAGTAACAGTTACTAACACTTTGTAACACTTTGTAACATTTCAACAGTAACTACTAACAAAACTTTTTAACATGTCATTAGTAAATAAAAATAACACTTTGTAACACCTTATAACATCTAATTAGTAACTTGTAACACTAATGGACTGATTTACATACCTGTAAAGCTCTCATATATAGGAATGCAATATAGTGGACACCTACTTTCACACCTCTGCCTGCCCAGGCTCCTCTGCACCATAGAGCCATGCTTTCCTCCTGTATAAGGGGTTACAAATGAGTGGCTTTCACTGTGAATGAAACAAAAGCATGGAGATCAATTCCATTATGTGCAGGATAACAGTTGAGATTAGAGGATTCTTGTCCTTTGTGCCTAAGACACTGCATTGATTTGGCTAATAAACTTGAATTTGGGTGGTCAATGATGTTTGTATTGAATGTATAAGCCTTCTGGGCATGTTGTGCTTCACTTATTGGTCAAATTAGTGGGACGCGATATAGTGGACACCTACTTTCACGCCTCGCGGTTTTAGGGCATAACATGACCAAACAGACTGGGTTTCCTAACACATGAAGGGACGGCCTCACTTGGGTTATATGCTTAATATTGCCCTCGTAAGGTTTTGCCATTATCTTCAAGAAGTTGAAAGCGGAGACGGATTTCATTGCCTCTTTGTCTAGTACGCTTCGGGCATTCTGGTGTTATCTTTGGGTTTCTTTAGATAGCTTCAGAATGTCTTGTGGACTGGCTAACGTTTGACCAAGTCATTGATAGCCTGTCCATTGGTTTGAACGGATTTGGGAAGAGTGTTAGCCAGGCCATTTTGTGGGTTATAAGCCAAGCACCGTCAGGTGTTTGCACTGATGATAGATGCGGATTTCTTGCTGATAGTTAAACATGTTGCAATCAAATCATTTGGGAAAACGTCTTGACTATGTGTTATCTCTTCTGATGAACCAGGTCATTGTAGTTCTCTAATGAAACCCACCATCTTTGTTACTTTATTGTAACAGGGGGAAGTGGTTTGAAATTTGTGGGACCGGGGAATAAGGTGGGTCTGACCACTTTCAATTCAAACTGGGTGATCTGTAGCAATACATAAACCTCTTTGAGTTTGTGATTAGATTCGTTGACCACTTGACGAACTCCAGAACAAGAAAGTGACTTTATTGTTGCAAAGTATTGTACGCACGGAAAGTAGTTACCT
>OZ035931.1:3778590-3788590 GCA_964034925.1 Tricholoma hemisulphureum
GTAAGTAACAGTTAATAACAGTTGGTAACACTTTGTAACAAGTCATTAGTAAATAGTAAGTAACAGTTAATAACAGTTTGTAACAAGTCATTAGTAAATAGTAAGTAACAGTTAATAACAGTTTGTAACAAGTCATTAGTAAATGGTAAGTAACAGTTTGTAACAAGTCATTAGTAAATGGTAAGTAACAGTTAGTAATAGTTTGTAACAAGTCATTAGTAAATAGTAAGTAACAGTTAGTAACAGTTTGTAACAAGTCATTAGTAAATAGTAAGTAACAGTTAGTAATAGTTTGTAACAAGTCATTAGTAAATGGTAAGTAACAGTTTGTAACAAGTCATTAGTAAATGGTAAGTAACAGTTAGTAATAGTTTGTAACAAGTCATTAGTAAATAGTAAGTAACAGTTAGTAATAGTTTGTAACAAGTCATTAGTAAATAGTAAGTAACAGTTAATAACAGTTAGTAACACTTTGTAACAAGTCATTAGTAAATAGTAAGTAACAGTTAATAACAGTTAGTAACACTTTGTAACAAGTCATTAGTAAATAGTAAGTAACAGTTAATAACAGTTTGTAACAAGTCATTAGTAAATGGTAAGTAACAGTTACTAACACTTTGTAACACTTTGTAACATTTCAACAGTAACTACTAACAAAACTTTTTAACATGTCATTAGTAAATAAAAATAACACTTTGTAACACCTTATAACATCTAATTAGTAACTTGTAACACTAATGGACTGATTTACATACCTGTAAAGCTCTCATATATAGGAATGCAATATAGTGGACACCTACTTTCACACCTCTGCCTGCCCAGGCTCCTCTGCACCATAGAGCCATGCTTTCCTCCTGTATAAGGGGTTACAAATGAGTGGCTTTCACTGTGAATGAAACAAAAGCATGGAGATCAATTCCATTATGTGCAGGATAACAGTTGAGATTAGAGGATTCTTGTCCTTTGTGCCTAAGACACTGCATTGATTTGGCTAATAAACTTGAATTTGGGTGGTCAATGATGTTTGTATTGAATGTATAAGCCTTCTGGGCATGTTGTGCTTCACTTATTGGTCAAATTAGTGGGACGCGATATAGTGGACACCTACTTTCACGCCTCGCGGTTTTAGGGCATAACATGACCAAACAGACTGGGTTTCCTAACACATGAAGGGACGGCCTCACTTGGGTTATATGCTTAATATTGCCCTCGTAAGGTTTTGCCATTATCTTCAAGAAGTTGAAAGCGGAGACGGATTTCATTGCCTCTTTGTCTAGTACGCTTCGGGCATTCTGGTGTTATCTTTGGGTTTCTTTAGATAGCTTCAGAATGTCTTGTGGACTGGCTAACGTTTGACCAAGTCATTGATAGCCTGTCCATTGGTTTGAACGGATTTGGGAAGAGTGTTAGCCAGGCCATTTTGTGGGTTATAAGCCAAGCACCGTCAGGTGTTTGCACTGATGATAGATGCGGATTTCTTGCTGATAGTTAAACATGTTGCAATCAAATCATTTGGGAAAACGTCTTAATTCTCTAATAAAAGTGTTTTTTAAGATTTGTGAGACCGGGGAATAAGACCGTTAATTAAGGGATCCAGAGTATACTGCTGAGTTTAGGACACTTATGATAAGCAGATGTCAATCCTTATAATGCTATTGGTTAAGTGGTATAAGGAACATTAATGGAAAGAGCTTGGTTTAATGATGGCTGGTCCCTAGGACATGTGTGTTCATATTAGATTAATGCTCAGACCGTTAACCCTTTGACTACTGATGCTAAATGGAGGTCTATTATAAAGATTGAAGGAAGCTTGACATGAGATGTACTAAGCTATGACGCAGAAAGGGCTTCAGGGGGATACTGATAACCTGGGGGAGTAGATTCCTTGAATCAAGCGATCAAGGGTAAGTTGCTGAGCTTGGGACACTCGTAATGAGCAAATGTTACTACTCTTAATATTGTTGGCTAAGCAACATAAGGACCATTAATGGAATGGACTTGGTCTAGTAATGGCGGATCCTAGTATAGGATAGATGTGCTCATAACAGATCAATGTACAAACTGTTAACCCCTATGCTGCTGATGCTAATAAAAACCTATTAGCAATATTGAGGTAACCTTGACATTTGATATACTAAGCTGTGATGCAACAAGACATCAGGGGGATATTGATGACATGGGGGATTAGATTCTTTGAATCAAGCGATTGAGGGTACATTGCTGAACTTGGGACACTTGTAATGAGCAAATGACACTGTTCTTAATACTGTTGAATAAGTGACACAAGGGACACTAATGGAAAGTGCTTGAATTAATAGTGGCTAACCTAAGAGTAGGTGTGCTCATATTAGACCAAAGCACAGACCGTTAACCCTTGGGCTACTGATGTTAATGGAAGTCTATTAGGGGCAATGAAGTAAGCTTGAGACAGGATATACCAAGCTATGACGCAAAAAGGCATCTGGGGGATATTGATAACATGGGGGATTAGGTTCTTTGAGCCAAGCGACCGAGGATATATTGCTGAACTTGGGACACTTATAGTGAGCAAGGGCCACTGCTTTTAATACCATTAACTAAGTGACATAAGGAACATTAATGGAAAAGGCTTGGATTAATGGTGGCTAATCTATCCTAGAATAGGTATGCTCATATTAGACCAACGCACAGACCGTTCACCTTTATGCCACTGATGCTAATGGGGATCTATTGGAAGTAATGGGGTGAGCTTGATATAGGATATACCAGGCTATGACGCAATAAGGCATCAGGGGGATACTGACAACTTGGAGGACACCTGAATCAGGGGACATGTTAGAGTGGTATATTGCGCATCCGAGCCTGTATGGTGGCAGGGGACATGGGGGTCTGCGGGCCGACAAGGCCAGCTCCTCTGAAATACAAAAAGTGTGGGTATAAGGCTTGTTACTGGAGAGGATCTGCCACGCGCGGGACAGAAGGTCAACCGTTCGATGACCCTCCCCTCCCTCGCTACGCTCGGGGGGTCCCCCAAGCCGGGTCATCTCAGGTTGACACACTAAAGCTTCGTACCCGCAATTTAAATATACCGCCCTAACCCGAGAACTAACCCTAACAGGTCTCTATCACAGAGACATGTTGGGAACAGAGTTAGAGCCCGCCGTCGGCGGGCTCTAACTCTTAGAGATTCACAACGCCCCCCGGCATGAGGGGGATATAGACTGAAGCACGAAAGAGTAGGAACAGAGTTAGAGCCCGCCGACGGCGGGCTCTAACTCTTAGAGGTTCACAGCGCCCCCCGGCATAAGGGGGATATAGCGCTGTGGCTGTGTTTGATTGTACCAGCGGTAGACTCCATTCTCTAGGGTTAGGGTTAATGCGCATTAGCCCTAGCCCTAGAAGGGGATGTAATGCCCCCCGGCATAAAGCCAGACCGCTGATAGACACAGGGGGATCTATGGAGTGAACCGGAATAAATTAGGGAAAAAAGGGGGGACTTACGGCCCTACTGTATGACACACACAAGTGGGAAAAAAGGGGGGGTGATTCCCCCAAGACATTAAGGGATCAATAAAAAGGCCAAGATACAATGACTACTGGGACAGTACTGAGTCACAGAGGCAGAAACCGGAATGTCCAAAACACCGCCAACAGTAAGACCGGAGATATCACCCAACTAATTAAGCCAAGGGAACTTATTAGATATTACAACACGGCATATGCATGGGTGAAAATTTTGAGCTCGGGTAAAAATGGTACTAGATTAACAAAGACCCTATCGTCCCTGGTATAAGGTGCTACTAGGACCGAACAGGGTGAAGTATTGAGACGCGCAAACGGTCCATAGACAGGGAGCGTATAACAATGCCGTCATCCTGGATCACGCCTAGACTCCTAGAACGACCCACAGGTAGGGAAAAGGGCTCGGGGTGATCGAAATAAATTGGAACAACACTAAGAAAGGATAAGCTCGGTAGCGGGGATCACTCTGAAGAAAATGAGGTGAAATTTGTAGTGGTACCAAATCACACGCTAAAGTAGCCAAGTTATTGAACGAGTGTGAAATGCGGCCCGGGGATCGAGAGGTCCACTGTATAAAAGGCGCGTCCTAATTAGTAAAGTCTCTCCAAAGCCAACGCTACACTCACCTCACCAAAACAATGTCAACTACAAGAAAGGAGAAGAAACGACCCCGTGACCATCGCGAGGAAGAAACTCCATGCAGAAAGGCATCGGCGATGAAGAGAGCGCGGGCAGAGGATGCCGCCCCGGAGGACCCATGGGCTGATACACCAGTCCTGGCTGACGAGGAAATGTTGGCGGTCGACGAGGTAGCTAGAGTAGAGTCCCCCCTGGACCCGAAAGACCCCTCCCGATGGCTCTTTTGCAGTGGGGCGCCGTCAAACGCCTTGTCCACCAAGGCACTACAGAAGATTGGCAAAAAGGGCCCCCAGGGGCTTGCCGCGATGTTATTGGAACCCGGGTCAGCGTTTGACACACTGACCGCATCAAAAGTCGAGACCGCAATTTCCATACGATATGGGATCGGCCTAGAGAAGCGGGTTCTGAGTAAGGCTGGACTAGCTTGGTCGGTAGTAAGTGGCCCAGAGAGACCACTAGCGCATAGATGGGAGTTACACTGGACCGCGGATAGCCCCCCACGGATCCCCTTCATAGTGGCAAGGGTAAAAGACATATGGCCGCCGTTCATTACTAGAGATGGGGCCGGAGCCGCGGGGCGATGGTCACTCCTCAGGGAGTTTGTCTCACGAGAAATGGTGGAGGCCGTCTTTGACGCCCTCAAAACAGAAGGGGGGGAGAGTACCTGGCTATTGCCAAAATTGTAAGCGGCATAAACAGTATATGGAATGCAGGCTTACCTTGAGACTTGAACAGCACAAAGGAGAAATTTGCCAAATGCTGGGATTTACAAGCTGATGTCCCGAGGTTCAGCACAAACACCTTCACCATGGAGGTATTAGGGGAAAAGTTAGAGTTTAGGCGGAAAGCGGTAAGTTCCCCACTGCCCCTACAGTGACCGACCCGCTGAAACAAGATAGACATGTGTCTTTTGCTTGAGGACAGATACATCGGCGAGCAACCATGCTCCCGAGCAGTGCAAACTGCTAATGGAGGTGAACAAAGTGCGCGCCGTGGATAACCTCCAGGCGATCAGCATCAAGAACGACCGCATTATATGGGAGAATGTTGAGCCAAAGCTCCCAGTACAAGAATCACTGCGAGAAAATGCTGACCGAGTAACAGCCCTCGAGCAGGCCTTGGCGAAAGCCAACTTGAACATTAACGCGTTAGAGAACCGCGTCAAGAAACTAGAGAAGGGAAATGGTAAGGCAGGTAAGCCCAAAGCTAAGAAGGACAAAGGCCCAGAAACTGCCTTATCAAAGCCCACCGGCCCCGTTTAATTAATGATACATACAAGTTGTAATTAACCCAATAGTAGATATAGTGAAGACCTCTTACTACCATAGTGAGGGCAGGCTAAACACTACAAGGGAAAAAATGCAGAAGGAGATACACCTAACAAAAGTGTACCTAGAGGTGAAAGATATAGAGATATCTGCACCTCAAGGTTATAACAACATATCTGAGAATCAGAGTGTAGTATATAACCAACCTGAAGAGCATTACAATAGGATAAGTGAAAGGAGATACACCACAAGTGTATCTAGGAGTGAAAGATGCAAAAGCACCTGCGCCCCAAGGTAACATCAATACAATAGATAATCTAAGTAATGAATGTAACTGACCAGACACACCCTATAAAGATAACAAGTAGTTAGTACTAGTGTAAGAATAACTAGGTCCCTTATGGACCAGTCAATAATTACAAAATAGCTAGTAACCAAGTATGTATCAAGTAGATAGTAATGAAATTGTCAATCCACATTCCCACCAAGAGACCAGGATAGACAGCAAGACATACTAACTAAGTGAGTTAAGCGGTAAGAAAAATAAAGCAAGTCAAGGAAATAGCTAGTAGAGTTGAATACAACATACTATGCTAGTAAGGATAAACAAAGCTAAAGCTAACAGGAACTGATCGGACTGGACAAGAGAAAAACACCCCACACTACAAAGTGTGTTGACTGACTAGATAATGGGTGAAGGGATCTTACTTATGGCCGCTAACCACAAAGGTAAAGAATAGCTGGACTAACTTTACCCTGAACGCCCCCAAAGGACAAGCTTAACTAATGAGCCTGGCCCTAAGAGTCTTATTACTGGTTGGAGGTGGTGGTGAAAAAGAGTTGAAGTGTGGACGTTTGCCGGGCATGCCCATGCTTAGGTATATCATCTGCAGGGATGCGTTCTTTGGAGCCTAGCACCATTAACCCCTTTACAAATAACATGAATAACTCAAATAAAACCATGGGCATTATAGCCTCTCCTGCTGAAAGGGAGCGCGCAGTGATAGACTTGGAGCAGGTACCACAGCCAGCGTTATTTGAAGAGGGGGTTAGCTCTATTGAAGGGAGCAGGGCCCTTCGCAAAGTGAAAGATATCTTTGACTGTGAAAAGTTTGTCTTATACAATATAGGCAATCTGACTCTGAAACAGGTCTGGGATGAGCTGAAAGCCACCCTTAGACCTGAAGTCTTTCACAGTATAAAGGTATTGATCAAGGTTAATCCTATTAACCAACAGGCTAGGGTGAAAATGTATGTAAGAAAATCAGTAGCTGCTGGGATAATACGTACAATTAGGTCAAAAACGACCCATAGAACCTTAGCCTTCACAAAATCAATGAAAGGTGACTTGATTGAAAATGTTAGATGGAGATCAAGACCACTTAGTAAATGGAGAATAGATTTGTACAAGACATGGAAGGAAAGGCCAAAGGTCCCAACCATGAGTGAAGTGCAGCCAAAGGACTGGAAAGACCACATAGCTACACTTAATCTGAATGGGTTCCCATCCAAGAAACTGGATCTAACTCGTTTTCTTAAGAAAGAACAAATAAGTATATGCTCAATACAAGAAACTCTAGTGTCTGAAAGGGCATACCCACTAAGGATGCCTGGGTATACAGTGTATACACAGCACTGGAGAGAGGGCTTCAGAGGGCAAGCAATCCTAGTAAGGACACACTTATCCTCATATGAAGTCAGTAGATCTGATGAACATATACATGTGAAGGTAAATGGTTTACCTGGTACTAGCGCCCCTATACACATTGTAGCGGTCTATCTAGCCTCTGGAGGCAACTTCAGGAGTGTTAGAAATAAGCAAGTCAATAAACTATTACACCTTAACCACGATATTCTCAAAAAATCTCCAGGGGCATCCATTATATTCTTAGGTGACTGGAACATGGAAGGAAACCTATTACAAGTGAAGCTGAAAACTGAAAAAACTGGGCTTATGGTTCATAGACCCAGAGGTTCAGCCTACACTAGGTTCCCAGAAAAGGGGTTACCTCAGGATATAGACCACATGGTGCTAAGTGCAGGAGCAGTAACTATCCTGCGACGACCTAGAGTATTAAGGAATTATGGCATGAGCGATCACAGACCACTAGTGGCTGCCCTGAGAGTAGTTATCACAGATAATACACCCCCTACTCAACAGTGGAGATATGATCTTCAAGCTATAAAGAAAGATGCACGAGAACTAATACACTCAAATAGATGGGACCTATTACAGGTTGAAGAGTGTGAGTTGAAAGAAGAGTTGGATGATATGGCTGAAGGGTTTACTAACACCATGGACAAAGTCAGTAAAAGCCTGAATATCAAAAAGCTTGCAGTGCAAGGAAAGACAAAGTTACCAAGAAAATTGAAGGACTTACTGAAGAGACGCAATGTGGAGTCTGAAAAGATTGCTAACATTATCCTACAGAAAGGTGAGCCAACCCAGGCTCAAATCAATAGGTTCAAAAAATGTCAAAAGGCTTACCAGAAGTCTAGAGACAGATGGAACACTAAGAATGACTTCAAAGCAATCGGTTACACTTGTAGAGACATACGTGGATGTGACTACAAAGCTGTATGGGCCCGATTAAAAGCAAAAATATGTCATGATGGTGCCTCAGAAGCACTACAACCTATTCGCAATAGCAAAGGGGAGTTATGTGTGACACCTGATGACATATTAGAAGCCATAGCTGAGCATTATGACAGCTTGGCAAATGGTGATCCTGGCCCATCTCGTGACCCAGAACACTGGGCTGAGATTGACTTGGGTGAACCTAGAGAGCAACTGAGGGAAATTAACAACCAACTTAAGTGGACTGAAGCTCTATTGGCCATAAGGCGAATGAACAGGAACACAGCAGTTGGTAAGGATGAAATCCATGTTAATGTACTAAAGGAACTCTTATTTGAAGAGTGTATGCAGAAGATATTGATTGACAATCCTGGTATGACAAGACCAGATAATGTCAAGTTCTCCCTAGGAGAACAAGATATGCCTCCCCTGCCATTGACCCCTATGGGCAAAGCATTCTTCCCAATACTAGAATCAGTTTGGGCCTTAGAACAGACTCCTAGCTCATGGGATGAAGTGATAATAACAAACCTATTCAAGTCAGGTAACCCTGAATTAATGATAAACTACAGAGGGATAAGTCTAATATCAGTAGCCTTTAAGGTGTTATTGGGTATTATTGCAAACAGACTCTATGTAGCATGCGAAGAGGCAATGATTATAACACCTGAACAGGCAGGCTTTAGACGACATGAAGAAGCAGTCGCACAGTTTATTGCAATAGCAGAAATTGTGAGAAGGCGAAGAATATCAGGAAAGTCAACATATGGAGTCTTCATAGACTTCAAAAAAGCTTATGATAAAGTGCACCAAGAGGCCCTTTATAAAATCCTAGATCACATGGGTATTAGAGGGAAGATGCTAAACTTGATCAAGTTTATGTATAGACACTCACTGATGACGGTCAGAGCTGGAGGCAGAACCTCGCGATCATTTGAAATGAAGCGAGGTAACCGACAGGGATGTCCACTATCCCCACTCTTGTTCATACTGTTTGTGAACTACCTGCTGAAGGAGGCTTCAGCAGGTGGAGTGAAAGTCCCAGGGATCCCAGAAACTGTACACTATGGCAAATGCCCAGGTGGCCAGTATGCAGATGACTTGATAGGCCTTGAAGAGACCTTAGAGTCAGCTCAAACCCTTAGCATGGGGGTATATAACTGGGGTCAGAAATGGGGCATGGAAATAGGAATTCCAAAGTGTGGAGTGCTACTATGGAGTGACTCAGAAGAGGAACAATCACAATGCGAGGATGCCTACTTCTACACACCAGATGGAGACTTACCGATAGTAGACTCATACAAGTACCTGGGCATCATAATGGACAAGTCCTTGGGTGAAACAAGTATTAATGAGTCAAAACACTGTATACAACAGGCAAGTAAAGGGGACAAAGTATTGAATATGCTAAGGCCCATGCTAGTGGACCCAAAGTGGCCACTGCCGATAAAGGTGGCGTTAATCAGGACACTACTAATATCAAAGATGGTATATGGATCGGAATGGGTTGGCTATAAGCAAGCAAATGCTGCACCTATACAACGCATAGTTAACAAGGCTTTGCGATGGTCATTAGGCAACTCTAGCAAGTCACTGGCACAAGAACCATTCACATTGGCATATGAGCTAGGTATACCCTCAATTGAAAGTGAACAAGCTTCACTAAGAGCGAGGTTAAGCGCAAAGCTGAAGTTTACAGGTCACATTAAGACTTGGTTAAAAATACTTCAGGATAACCCTATGAAGTCTAGACAGAGGACATGGGTTACTGCCAATCAGAGATGGGAGACCAACACACTAAAAGGAGTAGACAAATACAATGGACTACCCCTAAGAGAATGGGCAAGAAGAGGACAACTGTATGAAATACATACCAGATGTAATTCATTCAGAAGTAAAGCACTAGATGACCTTAGAAACTCAACTTGCATAGTTGATAACCTAGGGATTGAAGTGAACATTGATGATGCCCAGACTTACACAAAGGAACCATGGGGATTGATACCAGCAGACC
>OZ035931.1:3793590-3803590 GCA_964034925.1 Tricholoma hemisulphureum
CAGTTAGTAACACTTTGTAACAAGTCATTAGTAAATAGTAAGTAACAGTTAATAACAGTTTGTAACAAGTCATTAGTAAATGGTAAGTAACAGTTACTAACACTTTGTAACACTTTGTAACATTTCAACAGTAACTACTAACAAAACTTTTTAACATGTCATTAGTAAATAAAAATAACACTTTGTAACACCTTATAACATCTAATTAGTAACTTGTAACACTAATGGACTGATTTACATACCTGTAAAGCTCTCATATATAGGAATGCAATATAGTGGACACCTACTTTCACACCTCTGCCTGCCCAGGCTCCTCTGCACCATAGAGCCATGCTTTCCTCCTGTATAAGGGGTTACAAATGAGTGGCTTTCACTGTGAATGAAACAAAAGCATGGAGATCAATTCCATTATGTGCAGGATAACAGTTGAGATTAGAGGATTCTTGTCCTTTGTGCCTAAGACACTGCATTGATTTGGCTAATAAACTTGAATTTGGGTGGTCAATGATGTTTGTATTGAATGTATAAGCCTTCTGGGCATGTTGTGCTTCACTTATTGGTCAAATTAGTGGGACGCGATATAGTGGACACCTACTTTCACGCCTCGCGGTTTTAGGGCATAACATGACCAAACAGACTGGGTTTCCTAACACATGAAGGGACGGCCTCACTTGGGTTATATGCTTAATATTGCCCTCGTAAGGTTTTGCCATTATCTTCAAGAAGTTGAAAGCGGAGACGGATTTCATTGCCTCTTTGTCTAGTACGCTTCGGGCATTCTGGTGTTATCTTTGGGTTTCTTTAGATAGCTTCAGAATGTCTTGTGGACTGGCTAACGTTTGACCAAGTCATTGATAGCCTGTCCATTGGTTTGAACGGATTTGGGAAGAGTGTTAGCCAGGCCATTTTGTGGGTTATAAGCCAAGCACCGTCAGGTGTTTGCACTGATGATAGATGCGGATTTCTTGCTGATAGTTAAACATGTTGCAATCAAATCATTTGGGAAAACGTCTTAATTCTCTAATAAAAGTGTTTTTTAAGATTTGTGAGACCGGGGAATAAGACCGTTAATTAAGGGATCCAGAGTATACTGCTGAGTTTAGGACACTTATGATAAGCAGATGTCAATCCTTATAATGCTATTGGTTAAGTGGTATAAGGAACATTAATGGAAAGAGCTTGGTTTAATGATGGCTGGTCCCTAGGACATGTGTGTTCATATTAGATTAATGCTCAGACCGTTAACCCTTTGACTACTGATGCTAAATGGAGGTCTATTATAAAGATTGAAGGAAGCTTGACATGAGATGTACTAAGCTATGACGCAGAAAGGGCTTCAGGGGGATACTGATAACCTGGGGGAGTAGATTCCTTGAATCAAGCGATCAAGGGTAAGTTGCTGAGCTTGGGACACTCGTAATGAGCAAATGTTACTACTCTTAATATTGTTGGCTAAGCAACATAAGGACCATTAATGGAATGGACTTGGTCTAGTAATGGCGGATCCTAGTATAGGATAGATGTGCTCATAACAGATCAATGTACAAACTGTTAACCCCTATGCTGCTGATGCTAATAAAAACCTATTAGCAATATTGAGGTAACCTTGACATTTGATATACTAAGCTGTGATGCAACAAGACATCAGGGGGATATTGATGACATGGGGGATTAGATTCTTTGAATCAAGCGATTGAGGGTACATTGCTGAACTTGGGACACTTGTAATGAGCAAATGACACTGTTCTTAATACTGTTGAATAAGTGACACAAGGGACACTAATGGAAAGTGCTTGAATTAATAGTGGCTAACCTAAGAGTAGGTGTGCTCATATTAGACCAAAGCACAGACCGTTAACCCTTGGGCTACTGATGTTAATGGAAGTCTATTAGGGGCAATGAAGTAAGCTTGAGACAGGATATACCAAGCTATGACGCAAAAAGGCATCTGGGGGATATTGATAACATGGGGGATTAGGTTCTTTGAGCCAAGCGACCGAGGATATATTGCTGAACTTGGGACACTTATAGTGAGCAAGGGCCACTGCTTTTAATACCATTAACTAAGTGACATAAGGAACATTAATGGAAAAGGCTTGGATTAATGGTGGCTAATCTATCCTAGAATAGGTATGCTCATATTAGACCAACGCACAGACCGTTCACCTTTATGCCACTGATGCTAATGGGGATCTATTGGAAGTAATGGGGTGAGCTTGATATAGGATATACCAGGCTATGACGCAATAAGGCATCAGGGGGATACTGACAACTTGGAGGACACCTGAATCAGGGGACATGTTAGAGTGGTATATTGCGCATCCGAGCCTGTATGGTGGCAGGGGACATGGGGGTCTGCGGGCCGACAAGGCCAGCTCCTCTGAAATACAAAAAGTGTGGGTATAAGGCTTGTTACTGGAGAGGATCTGCCACGCGCGGGACAGAAGGTCAACCGTTCGATGACCCTCCCCTCCCTCGCTACGCTCGGGGGGTCCCCCAAGCCGGGTCATCTCAGGTTGACACACTAAAGCTTCGTACCCGCAATTTAAATATACCGCCCTAACCCGAGAACTAACCCTAACAGGTCTCTATCACAGAGACATGTTGGGAACAGAGTTAGAGCCCGCCGTCGGCGGGCTCTAACTCTTAGAGATTCACAACGCCCCCCGGCATGAGGGGGATATAGACTGAAGCACGAAAGAGTAGGAACAGAGTTAGAGCCCGCCGACGGCGGGCTCTAACTCTTAGAGGTTCACAGCGCCCCCCGGCATAAGGGGGATATAGCGCTGTGGCTGTGTTTGATTGTACCAGCGGTAGACTCCATTCTCTAGGGTTAGGGTTAATGCGCATTAGCCCTAGCCCTAGAAGGGGATGTAATGCCCCCCGGCATAAAGCCAGACCGCTGATAGACACAGGGGGATCTATGGAGTGAACCGGAATAAATTAGGGAAAAAAGGGGGGACTTACGGCCCTACTGTATGACACACACAAGTGGGAAAAAAGGGGGGGTGATTCCCCCAAGACATTAAGGGATCAATAAAAAGGCCAAGATACAATGACTACTGGGACAGTACTGAGTCACAGAGGCAGAAACCGGAATGTCCAAAACACCGCCAACAGTAAGACCGGAGATATCACCCAACTAATTAAGCCAAGGGAACTTATTAGATATTACAACACGGCATATGCATGGGTGAAAATTTTGAGCTCGGGTAAAAATGGTACTAGATTAACAAAGACCCTATCGTCCCTGGTATAAGGTGCTACTAGGACCGAACAGGGTGAAGTATTGAGACGCGCAAACGGTCCATAGACAGGGAGCGTATAACAATGCCGTCATCCTGGATCACGCCTAGACTCCTAGAACGACCCACAGGTAGGGAAAAGGGCTCGGGGTGATCGAAATAAATTGGAACAACACTAAGAAAGGATAAGCTCGGTAGCGGGGATCACTCTGAAGAAAATGAGGTGAAATTTGTAGTGGTACCAAATCACACGCTAAAGTAGCCAAGTTATTGAACGAGTGTGAAATGCGGCCCGGGGATCGAGAGGTCCACTGTATAAAAGGCGCGTCCTAATTAGTAAAGTCTCTCCAAAGCCAACGCTACACTCACCTCACCAAAACAATGTCAACTACAAGAAAGGAGAAGAAACGACCCCGTGACCATCGCGAGGAAGAAACTCCATGCAGAAAGGCATCGGCGATGAAGAGAGCGCGGGCAGAGGATGCCGCCCCGGAGGACCCATGGGCTGATACACCAGTCCTGGCTGACGAGGAAATGTTGGCGGTCGACGAGGTAGCTAGAGTAGAGTCCCCCCTGGACCCGAAAGACCCCTCCCGATGGCTCTTTTGCAGTGGGGCGCCGTCAAACGCCTTGTCCACCAAGGCACTACAGAAGATTGGCAAAAAGGGCCCCCAGGGGCTTGCCGCGATGTTATTGGAACCCGGGTCAGCGTTTGACACACTGACCGCATCAAAAGTCGAGACCGCAATTTCCATACGATATGGGATCGGCCTAGAGAAGCGGGTTCTGAGTAAGGCTGGACTAGCTTGGTCGGTAGTAAGTGGCCCAGAGAGACCACTAGCGCATAGATGGGAGTTACACTGGACCGCGGATAGCCCCCCACGGATCCCCTTCATAGTGGCAAGGGTAAAAGACATATGGCCGCCGTTCATTACTAGAGATGGGGCCGGAGCCGCGGGGCGATGGTCACTCCTCAGGGAGTTTGTCTCACGAGAAATGGTGGAGGCCGTCTTTGACGCCCTCAAAACAGAAGGGGGGGAGAGTACCTGGCTATTGCCAAAATTGTAAGCGGCATAAACAGTATATGGAATGCAGGCTTACCTTGAGACTTGAACAGCACAAAGGAGAAATTTGCCAAATGCTGGGATTTACAAGCTGATGTCCCGAGGTTCAGCACAAACACCTTCACCATGGAGGTATTAGGGGAAAAGTTAGAGTTTAGGCGGAAAGCGGTAAGTTCCCCACTGCCCCTACAGTGACCGACCCGCTGAAACAAGATAGACATGTGTCTTTTGCTTGAGGACAGATACATCGGCGAGCAACCATGCTCCCGAGCAGTGCAAACTGCTAATGGAGGTGAACAAAGTGCGCGCCGTGGATAACCTCCAGGCGATCAGCATCAAGAACGACCGCATTATATGGGAGAATGTTGAGCCAAAGCTCCCAGTACAAGAATCACTGCGAGAAAATGCTGACCGAGTAACAGCCCTCGAGCAGGCCTTGGCGAAAGCCAACTTGAACATTAACGCGTTAGAGAACCGCGTCAAGAAACTAGAGAAGGGAAATGGTAAGGCAGGTAAGCCCAAAGCTAAGAAGGACAAAGGCCCAGAAACTGCCTTATCAAAGCCCACCGGCCCCGTTTAATTAATGATACATACAAGTTGTAATTAACCCAATAGTAGATATAGTGAAGACCTCTTACTACCATAGTGAGGGCAGGCTAAACACTACAAGGGAAAAAATGCAGAAGGAGATACACCTAACAAAAGTGTACCTAGAGGTGAAAGATATAGAGATATCTGCACCTCAAGGTTATAACAACATATCTGAGAATCAGAGTGTAGTATATAACCAACCTGAAGAGCATTACAATAGGATAAGTGAAAGGAGATACACCACAAGTGTATCTAGGAGTGAAAGATGCAAAAGCACCTGCGCCCCAAGGTAACATCAATACAATAGATAATCTAAGTAATGAATGTAACTGACCAGACACACCCTATAAAGATAACAAGTAGTTAGTACTAGTGTAAGAATAACTAGGTCCCTTATGGACCAGTCAATAATTACAAAATAGCTAGTAACCAAGTATGTATCAAGTAGATAGTAATGAAATTGTCAATCCACATTCCCACCAAGAGACCAGGATAGACAGCAAGACATACTAACTAAGTGAGTTAAGCGGTAAGAAAAATAAAGCAAGTCAAGGAAATAGCTAGTAGAGTTGAATACAACATACTATGCTAGTAAGGATAAACAAAGCTAAAGCTAACAGGAACTGATCGGACTGGACAAGAGAAAAACACCCCACACTACAAAGTGTGTTGACTGACTAGATAATGGGTGAAGGGATCTTACTTATGGCCGCTAACCACAAAGGTAAAGAATAGCTGGACTAACTTTACCCTGAACGCCCCCAAAGGACAAGCTTAACTAATGAGCCTGGCCCTAAGAGTCTTATTACTGGTTGGAGGTGGTGGTGAAAAAGAGTTGAAGTGTGGACGTTTGCCGGGCATGCCCATGCTTAGGTATATCATCTGCAGGGATGCGTTCTTTGGAGCCTAGCACCATTAACCCCTTTACAAATAACATGAATAACTCAAATAAAACCATGGGCATTATAGCCTCTCCTGCTGAAAGGGAGCGCGCAGTGATAGACTTGGAGCAGGTACCACAGCCAGCGTTATTTGAAGAGGGGGTTAGCTCTATTGAAGGGAGCAGGGCCCTTCGCAAAGTGAAAGATATCTTTGACTGTGAAAAGTTTGTCTTATACAATATAGGCAATCTGACTCTGAAACAGGTCTGGGATGAGCTGAAAGCCACCCTTAGACCTGAAGTCTTTCACAGTATAAAGGTATTGATCAAGGTTAATCCTATTAACCAACAGGCTAGGGTGAAAATGTATGTAAGAAAATCAGTAGCTGCTGGGATAATACGTACAATTAGGTCAAAAACGACCCATAGAACCTTAGCCTTCACAAAATCAATGAAAGGTGACTTGATTGAAAATGTTAGATGGAGATCAAGACCACTTAGTAAATGGAGAATAGATTTGTACAAGACATGGAAGGAAAGGCCAAAGGTCCCAACCATGAGTGAAGTGCAGCCAAAGGACTGGAAAGACCACATAGCTACACTTAATCTGAATGGGTTCCCATCCAAGAAACTGGATCTAACTCGTTTTCTTAAGAAAGAACAAATAAGTATATGCTCAATACAAGAAACTCTAGTGTCTGAAAGGGCATACCCACTAAGGATGCCTGGGTATACAGTGTATACACAGCACTGGAGAGAGGGCTTCAGAGGGCAAGCAATCCTAGTAAGGACACACTTATCCTCATATGAAGTCAGTAGATCTGATGAACATATACATGTGAAGGTAAATGGTTTACCTGGTACTAGCGCCCCTATACACATTGTAGCGGTCTATCTAGCCTCTGGAGGCAACTTCAGGAGTGTTAGAAATAAGCAAGTCAATAAACTATTACACCTTAACCACGATATTCTCAAAAAATCTCCAGGGGCATCCATTATATTCTTAGGTGACTGGAACATGGAAGGAAACCTATTACAAGTGAAGCTGAAAACTGAAAAAACTGGGCTTATGGTTCATAGACCCAGAGGTTCAGCCTACACTAGGTTCCCAGAAAAGGGGTTACCTCAGGATATAGACCACATGGTGCTAAGTGCAGGAGCAGTAACTATCCTGCGACGACCTAGAGTATTAAGGAATTATGGCATGAGCGATCACAGACCACTAGTGGCTGCCCTGAGAGTAGTTATCACAGATAATACACCCCCTACTCAACAGTGGAGATATGATCTTCAAGCTATAAAGAAAGATGCACGAGAACTAATACACTCAAATAGATGGGACCTATTACAGGTTGAAGAGTGTGAGTTGAAAGAAGAGTTGGATGATATGGCTGAAGGGTTTACTAACACCATGGACAAAGTCAGTAAAAGCCTGAATATCAAAAAGCTCGCAGTGCAAGGAAAGACAAAGTTACCAAGAAAATTGAAGGACTTACTGAAGAGACGCAATGTGGAGTCTGAAAAGATTGCTAACATTATCCTACAGAAAGGTGAGCCAACCCAGGCTCAAATCAATAGGTTCAAAAAATGTCAAAAGGCTTACCAGAAGTCTAGAGACAGATGGAACACTAAGAATGACTTCAAAGCAATCGGTTACACTTGTAGAGACATACGTGGATGTGACTACAAAGCTGTATGGGCCCGATTAAAAGCAAAAATATGTCATGATGGTGCCTCAGAAGCACTACAACCTATTCGCAATAGCAAAGGGGAGTTATGTGTGACACCTGATGACATATTAGAAGCCATAGCTGAGCATTATGACAGCTTGGCAAATGGTGATCCTGGCCCATCTCGTGACCCAGAACACTGGGCTGAGATTGACTTGGGTGAACCTAGAGAGCAACTGAGGGAAATTAACAACCAACTTAAGTGGACTGAAGCTCTATTGGCCATAAGGCGAATGAACAGGAACACAGCAGTTGGTAAGGATGAAATCCATGTTAATGTACTAAAGGAACTCTTATTTGAAGAGTGTATGCAGAAGATATTGATTGACAATCCTGGTATGACAAGACCAGATAATGTCAAGTTCTCCCTAGGAGAACAAGATATGCCTCCCCTGCCATTGACCCCTATGGGCAAAGCATTCTTCCCAATACTAGAATCAGTTTGGGCCTTAGAACAGACTCCTAGCTCATGGGATGAAGTGATAATAACAAACCTATTCAAGTCAGGTAACCCTGAATTAATGATAAACTACAGAGGGATAAGTCTAATATCAGTAGCCTTTAAGGTGTTATTGGGTATTATTGCAAACAGACTCTATGTAGCATGCGAAGAGGCAATGATTATAACACCTGAACAGGCAGGCTTTAGACGACATGAAGAAGCAGTCGCACAGTTTATTGCAATAGCAGAAATTGTGAGAAGGCGAAGAATATCAGGAAAGTCAACATATGGAGTCTTCATAGACTTCAAAAAAGCTTATGATAAAGTGCACCAAGAGGCCCTTTATAAAATCCTAGATCACATGGGTATTAGAGGGAAGATGCTAAACTTGATTAAGTTTATGTATAGACACTCACTGATGACGGTCAGAGCTGGAGGCAGAACCTCGCGATCATTTGAAATGAAGCGAGGTAACCGACAGGGATGTCCACTATCCCCACTCTTGTTCATACTGTTTGTGAACTACTTGCTGAAGGAGGCTTCAGCAGGTGGAGTGAAAGTCCCAGGGATCCCAGAAACTGTACACTATGGCAAATGCCCAGGTGGCCAGTATGCAGATGACTTGATAGGCCTTGAAGAGACCTTAGAGTCAGCTCAAACCCTTAGCATGGGGGTATATAACTGGGGTCAGAAATGGGGCATGGAAATAGGAATTCCAAAGTGTGGAGTGCTACTATGGAGTGACTCAGAAGAGGAACAATCACAATGCGAGGATGCCTACTTCTACACACCAGATGGAGACTTACCGATAGTAGACTCATACAAGTACCTGGGCATCATAATGGACAAGTCCTTGGGTGAAACAAGTATTAATGAGTCAAAACACTGTATACAACAGGCAAGTAAAGGGGACAAAGTATTGAATATGCTAAGGCCCATGCTAGTGGACCCAAAGTGGCCACTGCCGATAAAGGTGGCGTTAATCAGGACACTACTAATATCAAAGATGGTATATGGATCGGAATGGGTTGGCTATAAGCAAGCAAATGCTGCACCTATACAACGCATAGTTAACAAGGCTTTGCGATGGTCATTAGGCAACTCTAGCAAGTCACTGGCACAAGAACCATTCACATTGGCATATGAGCTAGGTATACCCTCAATTGAAAGTGAACAAGCTTCACTAAGAGCGAGGTTAAGCGCAAAGCTGAAGCTTACAGGTCACATTAAGACTTGGTTAAAAATACTTCAGGATAACCCTATGAAGTCTAGACAGAGGACATGGGTTACTGCCAATCAGAGATGGGAGACCAACACACTAAAAGGAGTAGACAAATACAATGGACTACCCCTAAGAGAATGGGCAAGAAGAGGACAACTGTATGAAATACATACCAGATGTAATTCATTCAGAAGTAAAGCACTAGATGACCTTAGAAACTCAACTTGCATAGTTGATAACCTAGGGATTGAAGTGAACATTGATGATGCCCAGACTTACACAAAGGAACCATGGGGATTGATACCAGCAGACCTGGACCCACATAGAGAGCGCCTACTAGCAATGCTAGCAGGGGTAGATGAGGGTAAATCCCCAATGGAATGGGAACACATAGCAAACATACGCGACTGTGTCCTTGAAAGAGCCTTTGAGGCTAACAACTCAGTGACATTCAGATACTATGATCAGTGGGGATTTGGGGCAACAAGGGGTTACCTCAGAAACTCACTAAGTGCACCAAATCTAACTGAGGGAGTAGCATGGCTAGTAAGAGTCAGAACCAGGTCATTCCCCAGAGTGAATGATAGATGGAATAAAATGACTCGATCTGGTAAGGAGGTGCACTTTGTCAAAGACAGGTGCCCCTTGTGTGGGATGAAGGTTGAATGTGGTTATGAATGGGCCCATCTCATGATTAACTGTGATGACCTAGAAGTGGAAAAGGCAAGAGAAGAGCACTTGAAAGAGTCGATTCTTCACCTTAGACAGAATCTCAGCACAAGACCTGACATCATTGGAGAAAATGATCAGGCAAGGTATATTTTTA
>OZ035931.1:3808590-3816090 GCA_964034925.1 Tricholoma hemisulphureum
AGGGCCACTGCTTTTAATACCATTAACTAAGTGACATAAGGAACATTAATGGAAAAGGCTTGGATTAATGGTGGCTAATCTATCCTAGAATAGGTATGCTCATATTAGACCAACGCACAGACCGTTCACCTTTATGCCACTGATGCTAATGGGGATCTATTGGAAGTAATGGGGTGAGCTTGATATAGGATATACCAGGCTATGACGCAATAAGGCATCAGGGGGATACTGACAACTTGGAGGACACCTGAATCAGGGGACATGTTAGAGTGGTATATTGCGCATCCGAGCCTGTATGGTGGCAGGGGACATGGGGGTCTGCGGGCCGACAAGGCCAGCTCCTCTGAAATACAAAAAGTGTGGGTATAAGGCTTGTTACTGGAGAGGATCTGCCACGCGCGGGACAGAAGGTCAACCGTTCGATGACCCTCCCCTCCCTCGCTACGCTCGGGGGGTCCCCCAAGCCGGGTCATCTCAGGTTGACACACTAAAGCTTCGTACCCGCAATTTAAATATACCGCCCTAACCCGAGAACTAACCCTAACAGGTCTCTATCACAGAGACATGTTGGGAACAGAGTTAGAGCCCGCCGTCGGCGGGCTCTAACTCTTAGAGATTCACAACGCCCCCCGGCATGAGGGGGATATAGACTGAAGCACGAAAGAGTAGGAACAGAGTTAGAGCCCGCCGACGGCGGGCTCTAACTCTTAGAGGTTCACAGCGCCCCCCGGCATAAGGGGGATATAGCGCTGTGGCTGTGTTTGATTGTACCAGCGGTAGACTCCATTCTCTAGGGTTAGGGTTAATGCGCATTAGCCCTAGCCCTAGAAGGGGATGTAATGCCCCCCGGCATAAAGCCAGACCGCTGATAGACACAGGGGGATCTATGGAGTGAACCGGAATAAATTAGGGAAAAAAGGGGGGACTTACGGCCCTACTGTATGACACACACAAGTGGGAAAAAAGGGGGGGTGATTCCCCCAAGACATTAAGGGATCAATAAAAAGGCCAAGATACAATGACTACTGGGACAGTACTGAGTCACAGAGGCAGAAACCGGAATGTCCAAAACACCGCCAACAGTAAGACCGGAGATATCACCCAACTAATTAAGCCAAGGGAACTTATTAGATATTACAACACGGCATATGCATGGGTGAAAATTTTGAGCTCGGGTAAAAATGGTACTAGATTAACAAAGACCCTATCGTCCCTGGTATAAGGTGCTACTAGGACCGAACAGGGTGAAGTATTGAGACGCGCAAACGGTCCATAGACAGGGAGCGTATAACAATGCCGTCATCCTGGATCACGCCTAGACTCCTAGAACGACCCACAGGTAGGGAAAAGGGCTCGGGGTGATCGAAATAAATTGGAACAACACTAAGAAAGGATAAGCTCGGTAGCGGGGATCACTCTGAAGAAAATGAGGTGAAATTTGTAGTGGTACCAAATCACACGCTAAAGTAGCCAAGTTATTGAACGAGTGTGAAATGCGGCCCGGGGATCGAGAGGTCCACTGTATAAAAGGCGCGTCCTAATTAGTAAAGTCTCTCCAAAGCCAACGCTACACTCACCTCACCAAAACAATGTCAACTACAAGAAAGGAGAAGAAACGACCCCGTGACCATCGCGAGGAAGAAACTCCATGCAGAAAGGCATCGGCGATGAAGAGAGCGCGGGCAGAGGATGCCGCCCCGGAGGACCCATGGGCTGATACACCAGTCCTGGCTGACGAGGAAATGTTGGCTGTCGACGAGGTAGCTAGAGTAGAGTCCCCCCTGGACCCGAAAGACCCCTCCCGATGGCTCTTTTGCAGTGGGGCGCCGTCAAACGCCTTGTCCACCAAGGCACTACAGAAGATTGGCAAAAAGGGCCCCCAGGGGCTTGCCGCGATGTTATTGGAACCCGGGTCAGCGTTTGACACACTGACCGCATCAAAAGTCGAGACCGCAATTTCCATACGATATGGGATCGGCCTAGAGAAGCGGGTTCTGAGTAAGGCTGGACTAGCTTGGTCGGTAGTAAGTGGCCCAGAGAGACCACTAGCGCATAGATGGGAGTTACACTGGACCGCGGATAGCCCCCCACGGATCCCCTTCATAGTGGCAAGGGTAAAAGACATATGGCCGCCGTTCATTACTAGAGATGGGGCCGGAGCCGCGGGGCGATGGTCACTCCTCAGGGAGTTTGTCTCACGAGAAATGGTGGAGGCCGTCTTTGACGCCCTCAAAACAGAAGGGGGGGAGAGTACCTGGCTATTGCCAAAATTCACAAAGGAGAAATTTGCCAAATGCTGGGATTTACAAGCTGATGTCCCGAGGTTCAGCACAAACACCTTCACCATGGAGGTATTAGGGGAAAAGTTAGAGTTTAGGCGGAAAGCGACATGTGTCTTTTGCTTGAGGACAGATACATCGGCGAGCAACCATGCTCCCGAGCAGTGCAAACTGCTAATGGAGGTGAACAAAGTGCGCGCCGTGGATAACCTCCAGGCGATCAGCATCAAGAACGACCGCATTATATGGGAGAATGTTGAGCCAAAGCTCCCAGTACAAGAATCACTGCGAGAAAATGCTGACCGAGTAACAGCCCTCGAGCAGGCCTTGGCGAAAGCCAACTTGAACATTAACGCGTTAGAGAACCGCGTCAAGAAACTAGAGAAGGGAAATGGTAAGGCAGGTAAGCCCAAAGCTAAGAAGGACAAAGGCCCAGAAACTGCCTTATCAAAGCCCACCGGCCCCGTTTAATTAATGATACATACAAGTTGTAATTAACCCAATAGTAGATATAGTGAAGACCTCTTACTACCATAGTGAGGGCAGGCTAAACACTACAAGGGAAAAAATGCAGAAGGAGATACACCTAACAAAAGTGTACCTAGAGGTGAAAGATATAGAGATATCTGCACCTCAAGGTTATAACAACATATCTGAGAATCAGAGTGTAGTATATAACCAACCTGAAGAGCATTACAATAGGATAAGTGAAAGGAGATACACCACAAGTGTATCTAGGAGTGAAAGATGCAAAAGCACCTGCGCCCCAAGGTAACATCAATACAATAGATAATCTAAGTAATGAATGTAACTGACCAGACACACCCTATAAAGATAACAAGTAGTTAGTACTAGTGTAAGAATAACTAGGTCCCTTATGGACCAGTCAATAATTACAAAATAGTTAGTAACCAAGTATGTATCAAGTAGATAGTAATGAAATTGTCAATCCACATTCCCACCAAGAGACCAGGATAGACAGCAAGACATACTAACTAAGTGAGTTAAGCGGTAAGAAAAATAAAGCAAGTCAAGGAAATAGCTAGTAGAGTTGAATACAACACACTATGCTAGTAAGGATAAACAAAGCTAAAGCTAACAGGAACTGATCGGACTGGACAAGAGAAAAACACCCCACACTACAAAGTGTGTTGACTGACTAGATAATGGGTGAAGGGATCTTACTTATGGCCGCTAACCACAAAGGTAAAGAATAGCTGGACTAACTTTACCCTGAACGCCCCCAAAGGACAAGCTTAACTAATGAGCCTGGCCCTAAGAGTCTTATTACTGGTTGGAGGTGGTGGTGAAAAAGAGTTGAAGTGTGGACGTTTGCCGGGCATGCCCATGCTTAGGTATATCATCTGCAGGGATGCGTTCTTTGGAGCCTAGCACCATTAACCCCTTTACAAATAACATGAATAACTCAAATAAAACCATGGGCATTATAGCCTCTCCTGCTGAAAGGGAGCGCGCAGTGGTAGACTTGGAGCAGGTACCACAGCCAGCGTTATTTGAAGAGGGGGTTAGCTCTATTGAAGGGAGCAGGGCCCTTCGCAAAGTGAAAGATATCTTTGACTGTGAAAAGTTTGTCTTATACAATATAGGCAATCTGACTCTGAAACAGGTCTGGGATGAGCTGAAAGCCACCCTTAGACCTGAAGTCTTTCACAGTATAAAGGTATTGATCAAGGTTAATCCTATTAACCAACAGGCTAGGGTGAAAATGTATGTAAGAAAATCAGTAGCTGCTGGGATAATACGTACAATTAGGTCAAAAACGACCCATAGAACCTTAGCCTTCACAAAATCAATGAAAGGTGACTTGATTGAAAATGTTAGATGGAGATCAAGACCACTTAGTAAATGGAGAATAGATTTGTACAAGACATGGAAGGAAAGGCCAAAGGTCCCAACCATGAGTGAAGTGCAGCCAAAGGACTGGAAAGACCACATAGCTACACTTAATCTGAATGGGTTCCCATCCAAGAAACTGGATCTAACTCGTTTTCTTAAGAAAGAACAAATAAGTATATGCTCAATACAAGAAACTCTAGTGTCTGAAAGGGCATACCCACTAAGGATGCCTGGGTATACAGTGTATACACAGCACTGGAGAGAGGGCTTCAGAGGGCAAGCAATCCTAGTAAGGACACACTTATCCTCATATGAAGTCAGCAGATCTGATGAACATATACATGTGAAGGTAAATGGTTTACCTGGTACTAGCGCCCCTATACACATTGTAGCGGTCTATCTAGCCTCTGGAGGCAACTTCAGGAGTGTTAGAAATAAGCAAGTCAATAAACTATTACACCTTAACCACGATATTCTCAAAAAATCTCCAGGGGCATCCATTATATTCTTAGGTGACTGGAACATGGAAGGAAACCTATTACAAGTGAAGCTGAAAACTGAAAAAACTGGGCTTATGGTTCATAGACCCAGAGGTTCAGCCTACACTAGGTTCCCAGAAAAGGGGTTACCTCAGGATATAGACCACATGGTGCTAAGTGCAGGAGCAGTAACTATCCTGCGACGACCTAGAGTATTAAGGAATTATGGCATGAGCGATCACAGACCACTAGTGGCTGCCCTGAGAGTAGTTATCACAGATAATACACCCCCTACTCAACAGTGGAGATATGATCTTCAAGCTATAAAGAAAGATGCACGAGAACTAATACACTCAAATAGATGGGACCTATTACAGGTTGAAGAGTGTGAGTTGAAAGAAGAGTTGGATGATATGGCTGAAGGGTTTACTAACACCATGGACAAAGTCAGTAAAAGCCTGAATATCAAAAAGCTCGCAGTGCAAGGAAAGACAAAGTTACCAAGAAAATTGAAGGACTTACTGAAGAGACGCAATGTGGAGTCTGAAAAGATTGCTAACATTATCCTACAGAAAGGTGAGCCAACCCAGGCTCAAATCAATAGGTTCAAAAAATGTCAAAAGGCTTACCAGAAGTCTAGAGACAGATGGAACACTAAGAATGACTTCAAAGCAATCGGTTACACTTGTAGAGACATACGTGGATGTGACTACAAAGCTGTATGGGCCCGATTAAAAGCAAAAATATGTCATGATGGTGCCTCAGAAGCACTACAACCTATTCGCAATAGCAAAGGGGAGTTATGTGTGACACCTGATGACATATTAGAAGCCATAGCTGAGCATTATGACAGCTTGGCAAATGGTGATCCTGGCCCATCTCGTGACCCAGAACACTGGGCTGAGATTGACTTGGGTGAACCTAGAGAGCAACTGAGGGAAATTAACAACCAACTTAAGTGGACTGAAGCTCTATTGGCCATAAGGCGAATGAACAGGAACACAGCAGTTGGTAAGGATGAAATCCATGTTAATGTACTAAAGGAACTCTTATTTGAAGAGTGTATGCAGAAGATATTGATTGACAATCCTGGTATGACAAGACCAGATAATGTCAAGTTCTCCCTAGGAGAACAAGATATGCCTCCCCTGCCATTGACCCCTATGGGCAAAGCATTCTTCCCAATACTAGAATCAGTTTGGGCCTTAGAACAGACTCCTAGCTCATGGGATGAAGTGATAATAACAAACCTATTCAAGTCAGGTAACCCTGAATTAATGATAAACTACAGAGGGATAAGTCTAATATCAGTAGCCTTTAAGGTGTTATTGGGTATTATTGCAAACAGACTCTATGTAGCATGCGAAGAGGCAATGATTATAACACCTGAACAGGCAGGCTTTAGACGACATGAAGAAGCAGTCGCACAGTTTATTGCAATAGCAGAAATTGTGAGAAGGCGAAGAATATCAGGAAAGTCAACATATGGAGTCTTCATAGACTTCAAAAAAGCTTATGATAAAGTGCACCAAGAGGCCCTTTATAAAATCCTAGATCACATGGGTATTAGAGGGAAGATGCTAAACTTGATTAAGTTTATGTATAGACACTCACTGATGACGGTCAGAGCTGGAGGCAGAACCTCGCGATCATTTGAAATGAAGCGAGGTAACCGACAGGGATGTCCACTATCCCCACTCTTGTTCATACTGTTTGTGAACTACTTGCTGAAGGAGGCTTCAGCAGGTGGAGTGAAAGTCCCAGGGATCCCAGAAACTGTACACTATGGCAAATGCCCAGGTGGCCAGTATGCAGATGACTTGATAGGCCTTGAAGAGACCTTAGAGTCAGCTCAAACCCTTAGCATGGGGGTATATAACTGGGGTCAGAAATGGGGCATGGAAATAGGAATTCCAAAGTGTGGAGTGCTACTATGGAGTGACTCAGAAGAGGAACAATCACAATGCGAGGATGCCTACTTCTACACACCAGATGGAGACTTACCGATAGTAGACTCATACAAGTACCTGGGCATCATAATGGACAAGTCCTTGGGTGAAACAAGTATTAATGAGTCAAAACACTGTATACAACAGGCAAGTAAAGGGGACAAAGTATTGAATATGCTAAGGCCCATGCTAGTGGACCCAAAGTGGCCACTGCCGATAAAGGTGGCGTTAATCAGGACACTACTAATATCAAAGATGGTATATGGATCGGAATGGGTTGGCTATAAGCAAGCAAATGCTGCACCTATACAACGCATAGTTAACAAGGCTTTGCGATGGTCATTAGGCAACTCTAGCAAGTCACTGGCACAAGAACCATTCACATTGGCATATGAGCTAGGTATACCCTCAATTGAAAGTGAACAAGCTTCACTAAGAGCGAGGTTAAGCGCAAAGCTGAAGCTTACAGGTCACATTAAGACTTGGTTAAAAATACTTCAGGATAACCCTATGAAGTCTAGACAGAGGACATGGGTTACTGCCAATCAGAGATGGGAGACCAACACACTAAAAGGAGTAGACAAATACAATGGACTACCCCTAAGAGAATGGGCAAGAAGAGGACAACTGTATGAAATACATACCAGATGTAATTCATTCAGAAGTAAAGCACTAGATGACCTTAGAAACTCAACTTGCATAGTTGATAACCTAGGGATTGAAGTGAACATTGATGATGCCCAGACTTACACAAAGGAACCATGGGGATTGATACCAGCAGACCTGGACCCACATAGAGAGCGCCTACTAGCAATGCTAGCAGGGGTAGATGAGGGTAAATCCCCAATGGAATGGGAACACATAGCAAACATACGCGACTGTGTCCTTGAAAGAGCCTTTGAGGCTAACAACTCAGTGACATTCAGATACTATGAT
>OZ035931.1:3821090-3828590 GCA_964034925.1 Tricholoma hemisulphureum
TTCTTTGAATCAAGCGATTGAGGGTACATTGCTGAACTTGGGACACTTGTAATGAGCAAATGACACTGTTCTTAATACTGTTGAATAAGTGACACAAGGGACACTAATGGAAAGTGCTTGAATTAATAGTGGCTAACCTAAGAGTAGGTGTGCTCATATTAGACCAAAGCACAGACCGTTAACCCTTGGGCTACTGATGTTAATGGAAGTCTATTAGGGGCAATGAAGTAAGCTTGAGACAGGATATACCAAGCTATGACGCAAAAAGGCATCTGGGGGATATTGATAACATGGGGGATTAGGTTCTTTGAGCCAAGCGACCGAGGATATATTGCTGAACTTGGGACACTTATAGTGAGCAAGGGCCACTGCTTTTAATACCATTAACTAAGTGACATAAGGAACACTAATGGAAAAGGCTTGGATTAATGGTGGCTAATCTATCCTAGAATAGGTATGCTCATATTAGACCAACGCACAGACCGTTCACCTTTATGCCACTGATGCTAATGGGGATCTATTGGAAGTAATGGGGTGAGCTTGATATAGGATATACCAGGCTATGACGCAATAAGGCATCAGGGGGATACTGACAACTTGGAGGACACCTGAATCAGGGGACATGTTAGAGTGGTATATTGCGCATCCGAGCCTGTATGGTGGCAGGGGACATGGGGGTCTGCGGGCCGACAAGGCCAGCTCCTCTGAAATACAAAAAGTGTGGGTATAAGGCTTGTTACTGGAGAGGATCTGCCACGCGCGGGACAGAAGGTCAACCGTTCGATGACCCTCCCCTCCCTCGCTACGCTCGGGGGGTCCCCCAAGCCGGGTCATCTCAGGTTGACACACTAAAGCTTCGTACCCGCAATTTAAATATACCGCCCTAACCCGAGAACTAACCCTAACAGGCCTCTATCACAGAGACATGTTGGGAACAGAGTTAGAGCCCGCCGTCGGCGGGCTCTAACTCTTAGAGATTCACAACGCCCCCCGGCATGAGGGGGATATAGACTGAAGCACGAAAGAGTAGGAACAGAGTTAGAGCCCGCCGTCGGCGGTCTCTAACTCTTAGAGGTTCACAGCGCCCCCCGGCATAAGGGGGATATAGCGCTGTGGCTGTGTTTGATTGTACCAGCGGTAGACTCCATTCTCTAGGGTTAGGGTTAATGCGCATTAGCCCTAGCCCTAGAAGGGGATGTAATGCCCCCCGGCATAAAGCCAGACCGCTGATAGACACAGGGGGATCTATGGAGTGAACCGGAATAAATTAGGGAAAAAAGGGGGGACTTACGGCCCTACTGTATGACACACACAAGTGGGAAAAAAGGGGGGGTGATTCCCCCAAGACATTAAGGGATCAATAAAAAGGCCAAGATACAATGACTACTGGGACAGTACTGAGTCACAGAGGCAGAAACCGGAATGTCCAAAACACCGCCAACAGTAAGACCGGAGATATCACCCAACTAATTAAGCCAAGGGAACTTATTAGATATTACAACACGGCATATGCATGGGTGAAAATTTTGAGCTCGGGTAAAAATGGTACTAGATTAACAAAGACCCTATCGTCCCTGGTATAAGGTGCTACTAGGACCGAACAGGGTGAAGTATTGAGACGCGCAAACGGTCCATAGACAGGGAGCGTATAACAATGCCGTCATCCTGGATCACGCCTAGACTCCTAGAACGACCCACAGGTAGGGAAAAGGGCTCGGGGTGATCGAAATAAATTGGAACAACACTAAGAAAGGATAAGCTCGGTAGCGGGGATCACTCTGAAGAAAATGAGGTGAAATTTGTAGTGGTACCAAATCACACGCTAAAGTAGCCAAGTTATTGAACGAGTGTGAAATGCGGCCCGGGGATCGAGAGGTCCACTGTATAAAAGGCGCGTCCTAATTAGTAAAGTCTCTCCAAAGCCAACGCTACACTCACCTCACCAAAACAATGTCAACTACAAGAAAGGAGAAGAAACGACCCCGTGACCATCGCGAGGAAGAAACTCCATGCAGAAAGGCATCGGCGATGAAGAGAGCGCGGGCAGAGGATGCCGCCCCGGAGGACCCATGGGCTGATACACCAGTCCTGGCTGACGAGGAAATGTTGGCTGTCGACGAGGTAGCTAGAGTAGAGTCCCCCCTGGACCCGAAAGACCCCTCCCGATGGCTCTTTTGCAGTGGGGCGCCGTCAAACGCCTTGTCCACCAAGGCACTACAGAAGATTGGCAAAAAGGGCCCCCAGGGGCTTGCCGCGATGTTATTGGAACCCGGGTCAGCGTTTGACACACTGACCGCATCAAAAGTCGAGACCGCAATTTCCATACGATATGGGATCGGCCTAGAGAAGCGGGTTCTGAGTAAGGCTGGACTAGCTTGGTCGGTAGTAAGTGGCCCAGAGAGACCACTAGCGCATAGATGGGAGTTACACTGGACCGCGGATAGCCCCCCACGGATCCCCTTCATAGTGGCAAGGGTAAAAGACATATGGCCGCCGTTCATTACTAGAGATGGGGCCGGAGCCGCGGGGCGATGGTCACTCCTCAGGGAGTTTGTCTCACGAGAAATGGTGGAGGCCGTCTTTGACGCCCTCAAAACAGAAGGGGGGGAGAGTACCTGGCTATTGCCAAAATTCACAAAGGAGAAATTTGCCAAATGCTGGGATTTACAAGCTGATGTCCCGAGGTTCAGCACAAACACCTTCACCATGGAGGTATTAGGGGAAAAGTTAGAGTTTAGGCGGAAAGCGACATGTGTCTTTTGCTTGAGGACAGATACATCGGCGAGCAACCATGCTCCCGAGCAGTGCAAACTGCTAATGGAGGTGAACAAAGTGCGCGCCGTGGATAACCTCCAGGCGATCAGCATCAAGAACGACCGCATTATATGGGAGAATGTTGAGCCAAAGCTCCCAGTACAAGAATCACTGCGAGAAAATGCTGACCGAGTAACAGCCCTCGAGCAGGCCTTGGCGAAAGCCAACTTGAACATTAACGCGTTAGAGAACCGCGTCAAGAAACTAGAGAAGGGAAATGGTAAGGCAGGTAAGCCCAAAGCTAAGAAGGACAAAGGCCCAGAAACTGCCTTATCAAAGCCCACCGGCCCCGTTTAATTAATGATACATACAAGTTGTAATTAACCCAATAGTAGATATAGTGAAGACCTCTTACTACCATAGTGAGGGCAGGCTAAACACTACAAGGGAAAAAATGCAGAAGGAGATACACCTAACAAAAGTGTACCTAGAGGTGAAAGATATAGAGATATCTGCACCTCAAGGTTATAACAACATATCTGAGAATCAGAGTGTAGTATATAACCAACCTGAAGAGCATTACAATAGGATAAGTGAAAGGAGATACACCACAAGTGTATCTAGGAGTGAAAGATGCAAAAGCACCTGCGCCCCAAGGTAACATCAATACAATAGATAATCTAAGTAATGAATGTAACTGACCAGACACACCCTATAAAGATAACAAGTAGTTAGTACTAGTGTAAGAATAACTAGGTCCCTTATGGACCAGTCAATAATTACAAAATAGTTAGTAACCAAGTATGTATCAAGTAGATAGTAATGAAATTGTCAATCCACATTCCCACCAAGAGACCAGGATAGACAGCAAGACATACTAACTAAGTGAGTTAAGCGGTAAGAAAAATAAAGCAAGTCAAGGAAATAGCTAGTAGAGTTGAATACAACACACTATGCTAGTAAGGATAAACAAAGCTAAAGCTAACAGGAACTGATCGGACTGGACAAGAGAAAAACACCCCACACTACAAAGTGTGTTGACTGACTAGATAATGGGTGAAGGGATCTTACTTATGGCCGCTAACCACAAAGGTAAAGAATAGCTGGACTAACTTTACCCTGAACGCCCCCAAAGGACAAGCTTAACTAATGAGCCTGGCCCTAAGAGTCTTATTACTGGTTGGAGGTGGTGGTGAAAAAGAGTTGAAGTGTGGACGTTTGCCGGGCATGCCCATGCTTAGGTATATCATCTGCAGGGATGCGTTCTTTGGAGCCTAGCACCATTAACCCCTTTACAAATAACATGAATAACTCAAATAAAACCATGGGCATTATAGCCTCTCCTGCTGAAAGGGAGCGCGCAGTGGTAGACTTGGAGCAGGTACCACAGCCAGCGTTATTTGAAGAGGGGGTTAGCTCTATTGAAGGGAGCAGGGCCCTTCGCAAAGTGAAAGATATCTTTGACTGTGAAAAGTTTGTCTTATACAATATAGGCAATCTGACTCTGAAACAGGTCTGGGATGAGCTGAAAGCCACCCTTAGACCTGAAGTCTTTCACAGTATAAAGGTATTGATCAAGGTTAATCCTATTAACCAACAGGCTAGGGTGAAAATGTATGTAAGAAAATCAGTAGCTGCTGGGATAATACGTACAATTAGGTCAAAAACGACCCATAGAACCTTAGCCTTCACAAAATCAATGAAAGGTGACTTGATTGAAAATGTTAGATGGAGATCAAGACCACTTAGTAAATGGAGAATAGATTTGTACAAGACATGGAAGGAAAGGCCAAAGGTCCCAACCATGAGTGAAGTGCAGCCAAAGGACTGGAAAGACCACATAGCTACACTTAATCTGAATGGGTTCCCATCCAAGAAACTGGATCTAACTCGTTTTCTTAAGAAAGAACAAATAAGTATATGCTCAATACAAGAAACTCTAGTGTCTGAAAGGGCATACCCACTAAGGATGCCTGGGTATACAGTGTATACACAGCACTGGAGAGAGGGCTTCAGAGGGCAAGCAATCCTAGTAAGGACACACTTATCCTCATATGAAGTCAGCAGATCTGATGAACATATACATGTGAAGGTAAATGGTTTACCTGGTACTAGCGCCCCTATACACATTGTAGCGGTCTATCTAGCCTCTGGAGGCAACTTCAGGAGTGTTAGAAATAAGCAAGTCAATAAACTATTACACCTTAACCACGATATTCTCAAAAAATCTCCAGGGGCATCCATTATATTCTTAGGTGACTGGAACATGGAAGGAAACCTATTACAAGTGAAGCTGAAAACTGAAAAAACTGGGCTTATGGTTCATAGACCCAGAGGTTCAGCCTACACTAGGTTCCCAGAAAAGGGGTTACCTCAGGATATAGACCACATGGTGCTAAGTGCAGGAGCAGTAACTATCCTGCGACGACCTAGAGTATTAAGGAATTATGGCATGAGCGATCACAGACCACTAGTGGCTGCCCTGAGAGTAGTTATCACAGATAATACACCCCCTACTCAACAGTGGAGATATGATCTTCAAGCTATAAAGAAAGATGCACGAGAACTAATACACTCAAATAGATGGGACCTATTACAGGTTGAAGAGTGTGAGTTGAAAGAAGAGTTGGATGATATGGCTGAAGGGTTTACTAACACCATGGACAAAGTCAGTAAAAGCCTGAATATCAAAAAGCTCGCAGTGCAAGGAAAGACAAAGTTACCAAGAAAATTGAAGGACTTACTGAAGAGACGCAATGTGGAGTCTGAAAAGATTGCTAACATTATCCTACAGAAAGGTGAGCCAACCCAGGCTCAAATCAATAGGTTCAAAAAATGTCAAAAGGCTTACCAGAAGTCTAGAGACAGATGGAACACTAAGAATGACTTCAAAGCAATCGGTTACACTTGTAGAGACATACGTGGATGTGACTACAAAGCTGTATGGGCCCGATTAAAAGCAAAAATATGTCATGATGGTGCCTCAGAAGCACTACAACCTATTCGCAATAGCAAAGGGGAGTTATGTGTGACACCTGATGACATATTAGAAGCCATAGCTGAGCATTATGACAGCTTGGCAAATGGTGATCCTGGCCCATCTCGTGACCCAGAACACTGGGCTGAGATTGACTTGGGTGAACCTAGAGAGCAACTGAGGGAAATTAACAACCAACTTAAGTGGACTGAAGCTCTATTGGCCATAAGGCGAATGAACAGGAACACAGCAGTTGGTAAGGATGAAATCCATGTTAATGTACTAAAGGAACTCTTATTTGAAGAGTGTATGCAGAAGATATTGATTGACAATCCTGGTATGACAAGACCAGATAATGTCAAGTTCTCCCTAGGAGAACAAGATATGCCTCCCCTGCCATTGACCCCTATGGGCAAAGCATTCTTCCCAATACTAGAATCAGTTTGGGCCTTAGAACAGACTCCTAGCTCATGGGATGAAGTGATAATAACAAACCTATTCAAGTCAGGTAACCCTGAATTAATGATAAACTACAGAGGGATAAGTCTAATATCAGTAGCCTTTAAGGTGTTATTGGGTATTATTGCAAACAGACTCTATGTAGCATGCGAAGAGGCAATGATTATAACACCTGAACAGGCAGGCTTTAGACGACATGAAGAAGCAGTCGCACAGTTTATTGCAATAGCAGAAATTGTGAGAAGGCGAAGAATATCAGGAAAGTCAACATATGGAGTCTTCATAGACTTCAAAAAAGCTTATGATAAAGTGCACCAAGAGGCCCTTTATAAAATCCTAGATCACATGGGTATTAGAGGGAAGATGCTAAACTTGATTAAGTTTATGTATAGACACTCACTGATGACGGTCAGAGCTGGAGGCAGAACCTCGCGATCATTTGAAATGAAGCGAGGTAACCGACAGGGATGTCCACTATCCCCACTCTTGTTCATACTGTTTGTGAACTACTTGCTGAAGGAGGCTTCAGCAGGTGGAGTGAAAGTCCCAGGGATCCCAGAAACTGTACACTATGGCAAATGCCCAGGTGGCCAGTATGCAGATGACTTGATAGGCCTTGAAGAGACCTTAGAGTCAGCTCAAACCCTTAGCATGGGGGTATATAACTGGGGTCAGAAATGGGGCATGGAAATAGGAATTCCAAAGTGTGGAGTGCTACTATGGAGTGACTCAGAAGAGGAACAATCACAATGCGAGGATGCCTACTTCTACACACCAGATGGAGACTTACCGATAGTAGACTCATACAAGTACCTGGGCATCATAATGGACAAGTCCTTGGGTGAAACAAGTATTAATGAGTCAAAACACTGTATACAACAGGCAAGTAAAGGGGACAAAGTATTGAATATGCTAAGGCCCATGCTAGTGGACCCAAAGTGGCCACTGCCGATAAAGGTGGCGTTAATCAGGACACTACTAATATCAAAGATGGTATATGGATCGGAATGGGTTGGCTATAAGCAAGCAAATGCTGCACCTATACAACGCATAGTTAACAAGGCTTTGCGATGGTCATTAGGCAACTCTAGCAAGTCACTGGCACAAGAACCATTCACATTGGCATATGAGCTAGGTATACCCTCAATTGAAAGTGAACAAGCTTCACTAAGAGCGAGGTTAAGCGCAAAGCTGAAGCTTACAGGTCACATTAAGACTTGGTTAAAAATACTTCAGGATAACCCTATGAAGTCTAGACAGAGGACATGGGTTACTGCCAATCAGAGATGGGAGACCAACACACTAAAAGG
>OZ035931.1:3833590-3841090 GCA_964034925.1 Tricholoma hemisulphureum
AGCTATGACGCAGAAAGGGCTTCAGGGGGATACTGATAACCTGGGGGAGTAGATTCCTTGAATCAAGCGATCAAGGGTAAGTTGCTGAGCTTGGGACACTCGTAATGAGCAAATGTTACTACTCTTAATATTGTTGGCTAAGCAACATAAGGACCATTAATGGAATGGACTTGGTCTAGTAATGGCGGATCCTAGTATAGGATAGATGTGCTCATAACAGATCAATGTACAAACTGTTAACCCCTATGCTGCTGATGCTAATAAAAACCTATTAGCAATATTGAGGTAACCTTGACATTTGATATACTAAGCTGTGATGCAACAAGACATCAGGGGGATATTGATGACATGGGGGATTAGATTCTTTGAATCAAGCGATTGAGGGTACATTGCTGAACTTGGGACACTTGTAATGAGCAAATGACACTGTTCTTAATACTGTTGAATAAGTGACACAAGGGACACTAATGGAAAGTGCTTGAATTAATAGTGGCTAACCTAAGAGTAGGTGTGCTCATATTAGACCAAAGCACAGACCGTTAACCCTTGGGCTACTGATGTTAATGGAAGTCTATTAGGGGCAATGAAGTAAGCTTGAGACAGGATATACCAAGCTATGACGCAAAAAGGCATCTGGGGGATATTGATAACATGGGGGATTAGGTTCTTTGAGCCAAGCGACCGAGGATATATTGCTGAACTTGGGACACTTATAGTGAGCAAGGGCCACTGCTTTTAATACCATTAACTAAGTGACATAAGGAACACTAATGGAAAAGGCTTGGATTAATGGTGGCTAATCTATCCTAGAATAGGTATGCTCATATTAGACCAACGCACAGACCGTTCACCTTTATGCCACTGATGCTAATGGGGATCTATTGGAAGTAATGGGGTGAGCTTGATATAGGATATACCAGGCTATGACGCAATAAGGCATCAGGGGGATACTGACAACTTGGAGGACACCTGAATCAGGGGACATGTTAGAGTGGTATATTGCGCATCCGAGCCTGTATGGTGGCAGGGGACATGGGGGTCTGCGGGCCGACAAGGCCAGCTCCTCTGAAATACAAAAAGTGTGGGTATAAGGCTTGTTACTGGAGAGGATCTGCCACGCGCGGGACAGAAGGTCAACCGTTCGATGACCCTCCCCTCCCTCGCTACGCTCGGGGGGTCCCCCAAGCCGGGTCATCTCAGGTTGACACACTAAAGCTTCGTACCCGCAATTTAAATATACCGCCCTAACCCGAGAACTAACCCTAACAGGCCTCTATCACAGAGACATGTTGGGAACAGAGTTAGAGCCCGCCGTCGGCGGGCTCTAACTCTTAGAGATTCACAACGCCCCCCGGCATGAGGGGGATATAGACTGAAGCACGAAAGAGTAGGAACAGAGTTAGAGCCCGCCGTCGGCGGTCTCTAACTCTTAGAGGTTCACAGCGCCCCCCGGCATAAGGGGGATATAGCGCTGTGGCTGTGTTTGATTGTACCAGCGGTAGACTCCATTCTCTAGGGTTAGGGTTAATGCGCATTAGCCCTAGCCCTAGAAGGGGATGTAATGCCCCCCGGCATAAAGCCAGACCGCTGATAGACACAGGGGGATCTATGGAGTGAACCGGAATAAATTAGGGAAAAAAGGGGGGACTTACGGCCCTACTGTATGACACACACAAGTGGGAAAAAAGGGGGGGTGATTCCCCCAAGACATTAAGGGATCAATAAAAAGGCCAAGATACAATGACTACTGGGACAGTACTGAGTCACAGAGGCAGAAACCGGAATGTCCAAAACACCGCCAACAGTAAGACCGGAGATATCACCCAACTAATTAAGCCAAGGGAACTTATTAGATATTACAACACGGCATATGCATGGGTGAAAATTTTGAGCTCGGGTAAAAATGGTACTAGATTAACAAAGACCCTATCGTCCCTGGTATAAGGTGCTACTAGGACCGAACAGGGTGAAGTATTGAGACGCGCAAACGGTCCATAGACAGGGAGCGTATAACAATGCCGTCATCCTGGATCACGCCTAGACTCCTAGAACGACCCACAGGTAGGGAAAAGGGCTCGGGGTGATCGAAATAAATTGGAACAACACTAAGAAAGGATAAGCTCGGTAGCGGGGATCACTCTGAAGAAAATGAGGTGAAATTTGTAGTGGTACCAAATCACACGCTAAAGTAGCCAAGTTATTGAACGAGTGTGAAATGCGGCCCGGGGATCGAGAGGTCCACTGTATAAAAGGCGCGTCCTAATTAGTAAAGTCTCTCCAAAGCCAACGCTACACTCACCTCACCAAAACAATGTCAACTACAAGAAAGGAGAAGAAACGACCCCGTGACCATCGCGAGGAAGAAACTCCATGCAGAAAGGCATCGGCGATGAAGAGAGCGCGGGCAGAGGATGCCGCCCCGGAGGACCCATGGGCTGATACACCAGTCCTGGCTGACGAGGAAATGTTGGCTGTCGACGAGGTAGCTAGAGTAGAGTCCCCCCTGGACCCGAAAGACCCCTCCCGATGGCTCTTTTGCAGTGGGGCGCCGTCAAACGCCTTGTCCACCAAGGCACTACAGAAGATTGGCAAAAAGGGCCCCCAGGGGCTTGCCGCGATGTTATTGGAACCCGGGTCAGCGTTTGACACACTGACCGCATCAAAAGTCGAGACCGCAATTTCCATACGATATGGGATCGGCCTAGAGAAGCGGGTTCTGAGTAAGGCTGGACTAGCTTGGTCGGTAGTAAGTGGCCCAGAGAGACCACTAGCGCATAGATGGGAGTTACACTGGACCGCGGATAGCCCCCCACGGATCCCCTTCATAGTGGCAAGGGTAAAAGACATATGGCCGCCGTTCATTACTAGAGATGGGGCCGGAGCCGCGGGGCGATGGTCACTCCTCAGGGAGTTTGTCTCACGAGAAATGGTGGAGGCCGTCTTTGACGCCCTCAAAACAGAAGGGGGGGAGAGTACCTGGCTATTGCCAAAATTCACAAAGGAGAAATTTGCCAAATGCTGGGATTTACAAGCTGATGTCCCGAGGTTCAGCACAAACACCTTCACCATGGAGGTATTAGGGGAAAAGTTAGAGTTTAGGCGGAAAGCGACATGTGTCTTTTGCTTGAGGACAGATACATCGGCGAGCAACCATGCTCCCGAGCAGTGCAAACTGCTAATGGAGGTGAACAAAGTGCGCGCCGTGGATAACCTCCAGGCGATCAGCATCAAGAACGACCGCATTATATGGGAGAATGTTGAGCCAAAGCTCCCAGTACAAGAATCACTGCGAGAAAATGCTGACCGAGTAACAGCCCTCGAGCAGGCCTTGGCGAAAGCCAACTTGAACATTAACGCGTTAGAGAACCGCGTCAAGAAACTAGAGAAGGGAAATGGTAAGGCAGGTAAGCCCAAAGCTAAGAAGGACAAAGGCCCAGAAACTGCCTTATCAAAGCCCACCGGCCCCGTTTAATTAATGATACATACAAGTTGTAATTAACCCAATAGTAGATATAGTGAAGACCTCTTACTACCATAGTGAGGGCAGGCTAAACACTACAAGGGAAAAAATGCAGAAGGAGATACACCTAACAAAAGTGTACCTAGAGGTGAAAGATATAGAGATATCTGCACCTCAAGGTTATAACAACATATCTGAGAATCAGAGTGTAGTATATAACCAACCTGAAGAGCATTACAATAGGATAAGTGAAAGGAGATACACCACAAGTGTATCTAGGAGTGAAAGATGCAAAAGCACCTGCGCCCCAAGGTAACATCAATACAATAGATAATCTAAGTAATGAATGTAACTGACCAGACACACCCTATAAAGATAACAAGTAGTTAGTACTAGTGTAAGAATAACTAGGTCCCTTATGGACCAGTCAATAATTACAAAATAGTTAGTAACCAAGTATGTATCAAGTAGATAGTAATGAAATTGTCAATCCACATTCCCACCAAGAGACCAGGATAGACAGCAAGACATACTAACTAAGTGAGTTAAGCGGTAAGAAAAATAAAGCAAGTCAAGGAAATAGCTAGTAGAGTTGAATACAACACACTATGCTAGTAAGGATAAACAAAGCTAAAGCTAACAGGAACTGATCGGACTGGACAAGAGAAAAACACCCCACACTACAAAGTGTGTTGACTGACTAGATAATGGGTGAAGGGATCTTACTTATGGCCGCTAACCACAAAGGTAAAGAATAGCTGGACTAACTTTACCCTGAACGCCCCCAAAGGACAAGCTTAACTAATGAGCCTGGCCCTAAGAGTCTTATTACTGGTTGGAGGTGGTGGTGAAAAAGAGTTGAAGTGTGGACGTTTGCCGGGCATGCCCATGCTTAGGTATATCATCTGCAGGGATGCGTTCTTTGGAGCCTAGCACCATTAACCCCTTTACAAATAACATGAATAACTCAAATAAAACCATGGGCATTATAGCCTCTCCTGCTGAAAGGGAGCGCGCAGTGGTAGACTTGGAGCAGGTACCACAGCCAGCGTTATTTGAAGAGGGGGTTAGCTCTATTGAAGGGAGCAGGGCCCTTCGCAAAGTGAAAGATATCTTTGACTGTGAAAAGTTTGTCTTATACAATATAGGCAATCTGACTCTGAAACAGGTCTGGGATGAGCTGAAAGCCACCCTTAGACCTGAAGTCTTTCACAGTATAAAGGTATTGATCAAGGTTAATCCTATTAACCAACAGGCTAGGGTGAAAATGTATGTAAGAAAATCAGTAGCTGCTGGGATAATACGTACAATTAGGTCAAAAACGACCCATAGAACCTTAGCCTTCACAAAATCAATGAAAGGTGACTTGATTGAAAATGTTAGATGGAGATCAAGACCACTTAGTAAATGGAGAATAGATTTGTACAAGACATGGAAGGAAAGGCCAAAGGTCCCAACCATGAGTGAAGTGCAGCCAAAGGACTGGAAAGACCACATAGCTACACTTAATCTGAATGGGTTCCCATCCAAGAAACTGGATCTAACTCGTTTTCTTAAGAAAGAACAAATAAGTATATGCTCAATACAAGAAACTCTAGTGTCTGAAAGGGCATACCCACTAAGGATGCCTGGGTATACAGTGTATACACAGCACTGGAGAGAGGGCTTCAGAGGGCAAGCAATCCTAGTAAGGACACACTTATCCTCATATGAAGTCAGCAGATCTGATGAACATATACATGTGAAGGTAAATGGTTTACCTGGTACTAGCGCCCCTATACACATTGTAGCGGTCTATCTAGCCTCTGGAGGCAACTTCAGGAGTGTTAGAAATAAGCAAGTCAATAAACTATTACACCTTAACCACGATATTCTCAAAAAATCTCCAGGGGCATCCATTATATTCTTAGGTGACTGGAACATGGAAGGAAACCTATTACAAGTGAAGCTGAAAACTGAAAAAACTGGGCTTATGGTTCATAGACCCAGAGGTTCAGCCTACACTAGGTTCCCAGAAAAGGGGTTACCTCAGGATATAGACCACATGGTGCTAAGTGCAGGAGCAGTAACTATCCTGCGACGACCTAGAGTATTAAGGAATTATGGCATGAGCGATCACAGACCACTAGTGGCTGCCCTGAGAGTAGTTATCACAGATAATACACCCCCTACTCAACAGTGGAGATATGATCTTCAAGCTATAAAGAAAGATGCACGAGAACTAATACACTCAAATAGATGGGACCTATTACAGGTTGAAGAGTGTGAGTTGAAAGAAGAGTTGGATGATATGGCTGAAGGGTTTACTAACACCATGGACAAAGTCAGTAAAAGCCTGAATATCAAAAAGCTCGCAGTGCAAGGAAAGACAAAGTTACCAAGAAAATTGAAGGACTTACTGAAGAGACGCAATGTGGAGTCTGAAAAGATTGCTAACATTATCCTACAGAAAGGTGAGCCAACCCAGGCTCAAATCAATAGGTTCAAAAAATGTCAAAAGGCTTACCAGAAGTCTAGAGACAGATGGAACACTAAGAATGACTTCAAAGCAATCGGTTACACTTGTAGAGACATACGTGGATGTGACTACAAAGCTGTATGGGCCCGATTAAAAGCAAAAATATGTCATGATGGTGCCTCAGAAGCACTACAACCTATTCGCAATAGCAAAGGGGAGTTATGTGTGACACCTGATGACATATTAGAAGCCATAGCTGAGCATTATGACAGCTTGGCAAATGGTGATCCTGGCCCATCTCGTGACCCAGAACACTGGGCTGAGATTGACTTGGGTGAACCTAGAGAGCAACTGAGGGAAATTAACAACCAACTTAAGTGGACTGAAGCTCTATTGGCCATAAGGCGAATGAACAGGAACACAGCAGTTGGTAAGGATGAAATCCATGTTAATGTACTAAAGGAACTCTTATTTGAAGAGTGTATGCAGAAGATATTGATTGACAATCCTGGTATGACAAGACCAGATAATGTCAAGTTCTCCCTAGGAGAACAAGATATGCCTCCCCTGCCATTGACCCCTATGGGCAAAGCATTCTTCCCAATACTAGAATCAGTTTGGGCCTTAGAACAGACTCCTAGCTCATGGGATGAAGTGATAATAACAAACCTATTCAAGTCAGGTAACCCTGAATTAATGATAAACTACAGAGGGATAAGTCTAATATCAGTAGCCTTTAAGGTGTTATTGGGTATTATTGCAAACAGACTCTATGTAGCATGCGAAGAGGCAATGATTATAACACCTGAACAGGCAGGCTTTAGACGACATGAAGAAGCAGTCGCACAGTTTATTGCAATAGCAGAAATTGTGAGAAGGCGAAGAATATCAGGAAAGTCAACATATGGAGTCTTCATAGACTTCAAAAAAGCTTATGATAAAGTGCACCAAGAGGCCCTTTATAAAATCCTAGATCACATGGGTATTAGAGGGAAGATGCTAAACTTGATTAAGTTTATGTATAGACACTCACTGATGACGGTCAGAGCTGGAGGCAGAACCTCGCGATCATTTGAAATGAAGCGAGGTAACCGACAGGGATGTCCACTATCCCCACTCTTGTTCATACTGTTTGTGAACTACTTGCTGAAGGAGGCTTCAGCAGGTGGAGTGAAAGTCCCAGGGATCCCAGAAACTGTACACTATGGCAAATGCCCAGGTGGCCAGTATGCAGATGACTTGATAGGCCTTGAAGAGACCTTAGAGTCAGCTCAAACCCTTAGCATGGGGGTATATAACTGGGGTCAGAAATGGGGCATGGAAATAGGAATTCCAAAGTGTGGAGTGCTACTATGGAGTGACTCAGAAGAGGAACAATCACAATGCGAGGATGCCTACTTCTACACACCAGATGGAGACTTACCGATAGTAGACTCATACAAGTACCTGGGCATCATAATGGACAAGTCCTTGGGTGAAACAAGTATTAATGAGTCAAAACACTGTATACAACAGGCAAGTAAAGGGGACAAAGTATTGAATATGCTAAGGCCCATGCTAGTGGACCCAAAGTGGCCACTGC
>OZ035931.1:5756358-5918512 GCA_964034925.1 Tricholoma hemisulphureum
CGGCGTTGGCATTGGTGTGGTCATCCCGGACCTTCCTGTGGGTGCTGTTGCCGTTGGTGTCATTCTCAGCTTCGCTGTTGTCGTTGTTCTTGTTGTTGTTCTTGTCGTCATCCCCAGACTCCCCATTGCTGTTGCTGTCGTTGCTGTTGCTATCGCTGTCGTTGCTGTGCTGGCTTGTGCTGGCATCATCCCTGTCGTTTTCATCGCCGGTCCCTTCGTCACTGTCCTCGCTGTCACTGGAGGGGGGCTGCTGGACTCGCCTTCAGGCAGCACCACCCAGAGCAGGAGGTGGGGGTAGGAGGCTCCCCTTTGCTGAGTGAGCACGTTGAGGGGGGGCGACAGAGACGCCGCTGGCCTCGAGAGCAAGTTCAGCTCTAAAACAGAAAGAAACAGTTAGTTGATAAGATATAAGAAAAAGAAAAATACCTTAAATAAGCGGTTGAGGCTGCACCCTTTGCTTTCGAGCCTTTTTTTGAGGACCTGTTGGGTGATTAGAGTGATTAGGTTGATAACCATTGTTGGGATTATGTATACAAGAGTATACAGACAAGCCAAGGCAGTTAAACATGCCTAGGGAATATTGCCAGAATATGCTAAGTCAACACTAGGGTTAGGGCTAATGCGCATTAACCATAACCCTAGGGAATGGACAGTTAACACATGCAGAGACATATAGGGGAACCCACAGTTAACACATGCTACAGGATTACTCATACTGCAGCATGTCTATGATAGCCTATCCAAGACAAAGCTATGGATAGAGTGTCTATGACACACCCTGCAGGAAGTCTAGGACTTACCAAGCCATGATATCATATGTCACTATTATTGACACTGTTATAGGGGATATGACAAAGTTACTCCACTATTAACTGGTACAGGGGTCTATTACAGAATACCTCCTTTATATATTAAAGGAGTGCATTACACTATACCTCCTAACTGTGTAGTATAAATATTGCACATCATGTAGGAGATGATAATAACATTCCTCCCTGTTGCAGACTCCCTCACTCACTAGCCTTTGAGATTAACTTCATCTTCTTAACCTTGTCCTTAACTCCTCCTGTCACTGCTCACCACTCCATTCCCAACAACCATGAATATACAGCCTGGATTACTTACCTTTTATGACCTTTCCCCTTCTGAGGCTGTTCTTCGTCTTCCTCCTCCTCATCTTGCTTTGCTTTCTTTGAGCCGGTGTTGTAGGGCTACGAGTCCTACTCGTAGGCCCCACAGATTGGACCATTTCTTTTCTGGTATGTTCCGTGACTCATGACCTTTCCAGATCTGGCACTCAAGCTGATGTGGGGTAAAACTGCATGCTTTGCATTCATGCTAAGCTTCTCATGTTTTCTTATGCTATTTGTACTTGCACTAATCTTGGCTTCCCCCTGAGGATTAATTCCTTGTCAGCATTCTGTATATTACCTTGTTACCTTTCGACGTCCACCTCGATCACACTCGGAGCACTTAGCCGAAGAATCTAGATCTGATGGACTCTGCTGGGGATCTCGGGCTTCCGTCACTTCACACTTCATTTACTAATTCGACATTTGATGTGTTATGCCTATCGTTCTCTGGCCTTTTCTCTGCCGTACAGGTGCTTCTTTGGATTCTGGAGTCTGGAACGTAGGGTCGAGTGGCATTGTCTGGAGGATCCCGCGCTTGAACTGGGGCAGGCGACGCAAGTCAAAAGGGCCCACAGGCAATGCTCGTCTCCCTGAGCCATTGTCCAGCCTCCCATTTTTGGTATGCATTTGTATGTGTTCCTTTTTATGTGATCTTCCTATAGTCTTCAATCTTCTCTCTTTGGGCACTTGATTAGTTTAGATCGTTGATCTGCAGTTGGACCGGCGCAAGAGTACGCGCGCGGCCCGTTTTTCTCTCTCATTTTGTATTTAGGTGTCCTGCCACCTGTTGAATGCAGTATGAAATTCTTCCTTCCCTTTTGCTCCTCTTGACTCTAAGTTATACCCTCTACAAGAGAGGGTTAAGTTTGCTGCACACTAAGGTGTAGTACTAGCATATTAGTATTTAGTAACTGTAACTGACTCTTCGCCTTCCTGGTCTCTCGAGAATTGAGATCTGGAGAGCTTCGACTACAGTTCCTCACTTTAGGGCCTGACTCCCTGGATACTCGCCCTTTCACCCTCATTGCTCCGTTCTCCACCCTACGACGACCTCTTGTAACCATTTACGATGACGAGATCCATCAACCATCACCCACGGCCACTCATTCCCCACTTTCTCTTTCGAACTCGCGTTCGCATCCTTTCCTGGACCTCGTGTATTGCCTCCCTGGAGTCTTCGACAACCGGAACAAGAACCTCCCAACGCTCCAATCACCCTACCGCACCGGCCTTTTCGAGCGATGATGTGGCACGTTTTTGGGTTCGCGAACCCAATTTGGGAGGTGATTTGGGCACCGATGGGTCTGAACCCTTGTTGCGCATGGTAGCATGGGTGGTTGGCATGGTTTTGAGGTGGGTTGGTTGGCAGATGGATCGCGATGTGTCAGTGGTGGTTGATGGATGGGTGTGAGAGCGTGTGAGGTGCCATGTCGCACTGTTGTGATTTGTGACTTGTGAACACAGCTCAATTGGGGAATAGAATTGTTAAATGCACCTCTGAATTGAATTGTCGGGTAGCCTAGTGGTGAACGCGCAGGTGTATCTATGGTGCTGAGGACAAGGGTTCAATTCTCGGTATATTCAACAATTTTATTTGATGATTCCGGTTACTCATTGCCGTGCATCTGGTTGTTCCGGCTGTTCCGGCTTTGTTTGAGTCCGGGTAGATTCCTCGGAATCCGGTCATAAATTTGACCCCCAGTCCGACCGGAATTATCTATTATAACACAAAATATATGTAAATGGAATGCTCTGGAATTCCGGAAATTCTGATCAGAATCCAGAGTCCGACTGGAATCCAATCGGAATAGGTGGAGGAGTGTAACGTACTCTGCACCCCCCACCTTGCGTGCCACATCACTGACACTGCCGCCTCCCCCCCAGCCTCCCCCCCCCCTCTGCCTCCCCCCCCCCTCTGCCTCCCCCCCCCCCTCTGCCTCCCCCCCCCCCTCTGCCTCCCCCCCCCCCCTCTGCCTCCCCCCCCCCTCTGCCTCCCCTCCCCCCATCCTCCGCTACCCATCCATGGGGGCCTGAGGCCCCCATATTATGTATTTTTAATCATTTAAATATATTTTTAAGCTAACAATCTTCTTTTCTACTTGTACCAGCGGAGATCCAGTGTGCCGCTCCTCTCCACTCAGCTGGGATGGGAGGGGCTCAGATAGGGATAGGGGGGTGCTGGGAGGCCCGAGCAGCGGGGTACCCTCAAGATGCGCACAGAACAGCCCACCAGGCTGCCACCTCACTAACCTGCCACCCCTTTTGCCCGCAGACACCTGTGCTCGCCACAACAGCAGGATGGCACCACCAGGTCACACCGACGAGAGGGGGATGTGATGGGATGCCAAGGGACCCCCCACCAGCCAAGGGGATGCGACGTGATGTGCCAGGACACGCCAGGAGCTGAGGGGGAGGTGACACGACATGTCACCACCCAGCGGGACGCGACAGGGGCCATGAGGGAGGCAACAGAAGTCCCCTGGATCCCGGGAGACATCCCCAGGTGGCAACAGGACGCGACGGTAGCCAAAGGGATGCCACAGGACGTGCCAGGATGCACCAGCAGGCCAGGACAGCTGAGGGGGACACGATGGGAACCATAGGGACGTGCCAGGATGTGCCAGCAGGCCAAGGGGACACAACGGGAGCCAAAGGGATGCGCCAGGATGTGCCAGCAGGCCAGGGGGATGCAATGGGAGCTGAAGGGATGCCACAGGATGCACCAGTACACCCCAGCAGACCAGGACAGCCGAGGGGGACGCGACAGGAGGGCCCAGCAGCCCAAATAACACCACCCAGCCCAGCCTCATGAGCCACTGCTTGTTGGGGTGGAGTGTGGGTGGGGCGACGGCAGTGCCGAGTGGGCGCCAACCCCCCACGCCAGCACCATGAACCGCTACCACGAGCCATTGCTCATGGGGTGGAACAGGGTGCTATGCAAGGGGCAGGTCACCATGACGCGACACGATTGCTAAGCCCCCCGCCGCCTGAGAGACGCAGGGGGATTTTATTTAGTTTAATTTAGTCATGTATTATATTAATAAATAATATTTCCCCCCTGCCTCGTAGCGAGTTGGGGGGTTTTTACACTTTTTGTTAGTATTTTTTGTTAGTATTGATGCTTCCATATATGGTAATAAATGCATTTAATATTTGAAATAATGACCTAGTACCTCCAGGAATGGTGGCTAGGAATGGTCTAGGAATGGTCTAGGAATGGCTAGGAATGGACCAGGATTCCTAGGAATGTGAGGAATGAACCAGGAATCCACCAGGAATCCATGAATGGACCATGAATGGACCAGGATTCCACAAGGAATGGGGAGGGAGTGTAAATACTTGCCATCACCCTTGGGCTGGCCCCTCTTCTTTCCTGGAGGTGATTGCCTCTTCTTAGGTCTTTGGTATTCCATTACCAGTGTGGCAAGATTGCGATCAACAACAGCTCCTGGAAGACGATAATCAGCAGGGCTGGTATGATTTACCATATCATGCAAAATTGGATTGATACTCTTGCCCCCAGGTACTGGACAGCACACAGGGATATTTATCAGAAGCAAGGCTGCAGTGGCAGTCAGACAAGAAAATGTGTTCTCAATTGGAGAGGATGGACTGCCAGGGGCCAATAGAGGACTAGGGAGGGATAACAGGGGAGTAGAGGGCATGGTTGGTGGTGGATTGGGTACTTGGTCGGAAGTTGGTCCTCAGTACAGGATCAGACAGAAGGTACAAAGGGGGTGACCAGTAAATTGAGTGCCCAGTCCACCTGGTCAGTGTGCATCAAATTCCCATCATTTGAGTTGTCATCAAAAACCTCATCATCCTCATGAATGGTGCCATGATCACTTCCCATTCCAGGTCCTGGGATGTTACTGTCCACACTGCAATCGCCTTTGTTGATCTTGAGGGTATCTGTTGCTGTTGAATGGGCATATGTGCTAGCTGGTTTGTTCATTGTGGGTAGGTCATGAGCACTCAAACTGAGGCTCCTGATGATGGTCTCTTCCTCTTGATCATCAAGTTTTGGGCTACTGGCCCTCAAGGTGCATGCTTTGCAGACTTCTTCTGCTATAATATTGTCAGTACTGTTGAATCAACATTGCATGGCACAGATGATAACTCATGGAATCATGAATGGTTTCTGGAATCCTTCCACAAACCCCTCATATGAACTTTCAAAATCATACCCCATCAGGCTCAGAGGACCAAAATAAAATCTGGTGAGTTCAGTCATTAGTTGCATTTCACAATCCAAATGTTCCACTCACCTATCCATGTACATATGACCTTTGTTGCTTGGGTTCAGGCCAGCAGCACTAATGAACAACACCCAGCCAGTAGCCTCCACCACAGCTTGGAGAGATGACTGGAGCATTGAGGGAAGGGCTTTTATAGCTCTCTGAAGCCATCAGTTAAGACCACTACAAGCCAACAACAAGCCACTCACTTATTATATTCTTCAGGTGTTTGTTCTTCTCCTGACTTCCCCAAAATGTACTTTCCACTGACGTTATTCCTTTGTCTCTCCTTCTTTTGCTTGGTTGCCTCCTCATGGATCTCAGCCACAATGCCCCCATCTTCCTCATCCCACATTTTGGCGACAACCTGGCAGCAGATTGACATGTGTTCTTTTTTTGTTTTGGCATCCTGCTGCACAATCTCTGCCTTCATGCACTCCTCAATTTTTTTCTTGTTCTGCTGCTGGTAAACTTCAATGGATTGGAGAGAATGACTGCCCTTGTGTAAGAGTAGTGGGATGAGGTTTGGTAAAGCTGATCACACAAGAGTACATGAGACCACAATATATAGTGACTGGTACAATGTAATGTAGATGTAAAAGCTGGGGAGACCTGTGTGACTGAGATAACACTAGTAACATCCCTGGGAACACCCAGAGTAGCACAGCCACAAGGGGGAATGGCTACAACATTGTGTGGCCCCCCCTTGGTCCCCCTTACACCTTGCAATTGTTGATTGTGTCCTTTAACCAGGTGGCATCAGCCTTTGTAGATCCATGCTTCTCCTTGGCTGCAAACCAGTACATCCAGGTCTTCAATTGCTGCATCCTAATTTCAGTCCAAATTCCATCATTCAAGATATACAGCCTGACCTTTTTTTGTGTTGCAATTGCTACAGCCAGGGTCTCATTCTCCTCAGCTGTCAATGTCACATCTGCAATGTTGGGGAAAAGAATATCATGCTTTGGCCATCTAGTGAACCAATGCTCCATCAGTTCCTTCAGGTATCAGGGTGCATGTTCCTGGTGTTGCACTGTAAGAAACCCTGGTAATTGTTCCTTCAAGAAATACGCTTGCTCCTCAGTAGTCCAGGTCACAGGCATAACTGAATAATTCATTTGGATGAGGTATGGCAAGTAGTCTATGAATCTTACCCTCATTTCTTACAATGAGATTTGTAAATTTGTACAATTTTTGGAGGTCTTTACTCTCCCCCATGTATTCCACACGGAATGGTTGCAGTCTGTGCAGATTCCGCACAGAATCCATGTCAGTCCACACACAATTAAATATACATTTTAGTTGTATAACAGCAGCATGGAGTCCGAGTCAGTCCATACAGAATCTGTGCTGTTTTATGCGGAATTGCAGATTCTGAGTGTCCGAGTCCGAGCTAATTGTGATCAGTGTGGACCAGGACCAGCATGGACATCTGCATTGGTCCATCATCAGTCCGAGCAGATAAAGTAATAGAGAGTAAAATATTTGCCAGGGCAGCCAATTGAACCAGAGCCCTTATGAGCTTGGGATAAGCTATGAAATAACCAATAGCATTAACCATTACACTACAGTATCATATTACTGACATACATTATTGTTTACCAACTACCCTTGTCACTGCACCGCATCATGTTGCCTCACATTCCATCATCACGCATCACTGCCAGCACTGATCACTCACCACTACCACATGCTGCCACCTCCCTCCCCTCTCCACCTCTATGGGGGCATATAATAAGTATTTTCTTTTTTTATTAATATTATTAGCTAGCTAATTGTTTGTTTCCAGTGGTTTGTATTGTATCTACAATGACAGCTCCCCCCACAATGGGCTCCTGACTGCACCACCCCTCCCCCCCACTCAACTGGGATGTGAGGGGCTCAATAGAGGTTAAGACGGCCCCAGGGAGGTGTCAGGAGGCTCAAGGAGTGGGGTACCTGGGAGGTGCACCCTGAATGCCCCCCCTCCTTTGCTGCCACCTCACTAACGACCCCCCCCCCTCCCTCTAACAGTCCTAAAGCAGCCCCCCAAACAGCCCTCTGAGCCCCTGCTTGTGGGGTGGGTGGGGGCAGCATTTTTTATCCAGCTACCTGCCATGTTGCCACGTCACCAACTGCTGGCATACAACGCAGCACCCACACCCAGCCTGGATGACTGATGCCAGCGATGCCCCTGGCATTGAATGGCGGGAATGGCGGACATGCCCAGCCTCACAAGCCACTGCTCATGGGGTGGGACATGGGTGGAATGACAATGGCCCCAGGCCACAGAATGAAGGGGAGGATGCCAGATGCCAGGGGACATGGGGGACACAACCAAGAATGAGGTGGGGGACACCACAGAATGGAGGGACATGCCAGACAACAGGGGCCACAGGGGGATGTGACCAGACAAGGGGGAGGGGGGGGATGCCAACAATGGGGGACACAGGGGACACGTCACAAACCCCACCACAACCGCCATGTCACCACCGCCCTTATGGCACCCCAGCGACCAGGGGAAACATGGGAGAGGGGAGGGGGAACACCCAGACAATGGGGGATGCCCAGACAACTGGGGATGCGCCAGATGATGGGGGGGGACAAGGGGGAGCACCAGACAATGGAGGGAGATGCCAGACAACAAGGGGAGATGCCAGATGATGAGGGGACACCCAGGCAAAGGAGGCACCCAGACAATGGGGGGACGTGCCACAGAATGAGGGGGTGGGGGCGGTGACAGGGGATGCAGGAGGACACAACCAGATGATGGGGGATGCAGGGGACACAACCAGCACCACCCAGCCCAGCCCTACAAGCTACTGCTCATGGGGTGGAGCATGATGACGAAGCCAGAGCGGGCCACAGCCCAACATGCCAGCACCCCCAACCACTGCCACAAGCCATTGCTCATGGGGTGGAATGGGGTGCTATGCAAGGGGCAGGGCACTGTGATGCAATCGCGCTAAGAATGGGGACCCCCTGTCTCAAGGGGGTGGATTCTTTTTTTTTGTAGTCTTAAAATTAGTAGAAACCCCTCTGTCATTGGAGGTGAATGTTTTATATAGATGTAAATAGGTAATAAGTACATTTATTCAAATATGTTCAAAAATTAGTAAATTTTAAGTCTGGATTCTGTGCGGAATCTGTGTGGACTCCCACGGACTCCATGCAGAATTTGCTCACAATTTCCTTTTTGGGAAGCACAAGGTCGGACTCACTTGGATTCTGCATGGAGTCCACAAGGACATATGGGGGAGTGTAAATTACTGGATTTGTGCATAACTCTCTCATGAAGCCTGTACCAATGCTCTGTGCAGCCAAATACAATATGTATAAGTGTATGAGAATGGGGAATTTTATTTCTAGTACATTTTCATGTCAGTGGTACCAAGACATTGTCACATTGGTCTCCATGCTAGTAATTTTTCATTCTAGGTGTCAATCCAGAACCTGAGTGTCAGTCAACATGTTGTCAACTAATATCCATAACCCAGGGTGTCTCTAAATTTGTTTTGCTATTATTTCTTCATGTCAGCGCTACCAAGACCTTGGGGCATTGGTATCCAGGTCAGTCATTCTAGGTGTTGATGCTGAACCTGAGTGGCATCACCCACTATCCATAACCCTGGATGGTCTCACCACTCTGGTTTTGCCAAAATCATGTGGTGCTTGCACTAGTGTATAAAGGTACCCCCTCCTGACAAACTCAAACCATCAACCACACCTTGTCAACCATGACCCAGCTCAAATTCAATGCAGGTGCAAAGCAAGGGCCTTGTCAATTGTGCTCCATGTTGATGGAAGCCTTAAATGTCCTTGTGATGTCTCCTCACACAGTGCTGCAAGGTAAGTGCACATGTAACATCATAGTTCATGAACTGAGTTGTTACTTCCCAGCAGCTTGATACATCTGTGTTCCCCTCCCCAGTAGTTTCCATTTCTGTTGATTTTGGTATTTCCTTAATTTTTTCCACAGAACCACCAGCTGTGCCGTTTTGTTCAGTCCCACATGATCAAATCCCACAAGGGCTTTGGGATGTCTGTAAACAACTAGGATATCACCTCTTGCAAGGTATGCATTTCCATTCCTTGTTGACACTAAATTTTTCATGCCATGTTGCAGCAGAACCCATGGAGCACACAGAGCACACAATCAACAGCCCTGCACCTCCTGGCAGAGACACTAGTTCTGTCAATGGTATGTGTTTCCATTTCTTGTTGACATTTAAATTTTTCATGCCATGTTGTAGCGGAACCTGTGGTGCATGCAGAGCACATAATCAACAATCCTGCACCTGTGGATAGAGACACTGGGTCTGTCATATCCATGTTGACTGACTGGGAACATGAATTTGGTGTTAGCATCAGTCCACCCCATGAGCTGTCTTTGCCCCCTTTGTCACATAAGCCCACTAACATTGGTTCCATGCTATTAACCTCTTATGTGCCCTTCAGAATAGACTGCTGTGGAGTCCTCCACCCAAGATGACCGTTGGTATGCTATCCTCATCAGCAGGAACCCAGGTGTTTACAATGGCTTGTGAGTCCCTGTAATGTGATCTCTGTAACCACAATCTCTGACACCCCTGCCAGGAATAGTGTCACCATGAATGTGACTGGTGTTCCAGGGAGTGTTGTTTGCCATTATGCCACCCAGCAGCTCACTCAAGCAGCCTACAATGAAGCATTAGACAATGGCCAGGTTGTCTGAATTACCATGTAGTGTCCAAGGAGACTCTTTTTCACTAGGCTGCCAGCTTGTCCAATTTACCTATGTGTCCAAAGACTCCTTGCTCATCTGTAGAATACCCTGCTTGTCACATACTTCCCACCATGGACTGTCCAATATATGTTGTGTTAAATCCATCTTACATTGTGTGCAAGGTTGTGAAGAAAATGTTGTCATGAAAAATACTAGTGTAACTGGATGTGGATACATTAGCACCTAATTTGAATCCTCCTCATCTGTCCCTTCTGAGTGAATTACACTGTCACCATTGGAGCTCTTGGCATTGGATTCACTGCTATAAGCTGCCGGTGGTAATTTCTTTACATTCCAGTGGTGAGGGAGGATGGAGCAGCAGATGTTGATGGTTGTGATGCCCATCACCAGTATCTCTATTAGTCCCACCTGCAGTCTCCAGAGTTCTCTCACCTTGTATTGTTCTTTTGGTAGATGTTCCCCCATACGGTACAATTGAGCCAGTAGGCACTGACCCTTGGAAGCATGACCCAGCAGTTGCTCCTGCCATTGCTCCTCTCAGCCTTCCTCAACCGCACTTTTGAATGAGTAGTCAAGGGTGACTGGCCAATAAGCAATGCCATCCAAACCTGATGCCCATCTCATGATTTCCTGACTCATTTCCTCTGTCCCTTTCAGGATTGGGTCAATAATTTGATTGTCCTGAATTACTTGCATCACCTCTCCAGAGCATGCATCCTGATTCACCTGTGTGCTTGAGTAAAAATCATGGGGAAGAATTCTTTGAGTGGAAGACTGGTGAGCTGTGACAGGTGGGGTGACATCTGGGTCTCCAAGCAGAGTTGGAGTGGGAACTATGTCGTCTCCTTCCACAAGTTTGTCAGGGTCTGTAACACAACTAGTTGGGGCTATGCACAAGATTTCTCAGTTAGTAGTCATTGTTGTGAGCTTTGGCTGCTTTCTGTAAAATCTTTATTAGTACTGGACTGGTCATGGTATAAGCAGCGTACTGATAATAATTGTGCATGTCGTTGATGCCCATGCTAATGATTCTTTTCTTTAACCTCAGGGTGGTTATGTAATAGTTGTTAGAAATGCCATATACTATGCTACAAGGGTGGACTGCACAATACTGTTGGTAGTAACACTGGTGTTTTGTCAAACCATCTTCACCTACTTTTGCTTTTTTTGGAGGGTCTGCAATGGGAGCCACGAGGTAGAGCTGATATCATTCCCAGGGAGTCATTTATTGTATTTCAAGGTATGCAACCATTGTAACCCCCTGTTACAAACTACCATAATCGCGATGGATTTTCTGACTGCATACATTACCATTCCATGTTTGACCATTCACACAGATCCAGATCTTCACATGTGCATGACCATTGCTATGACCTATGGTCACCTACCATTACACACCCTGGCATTTCTGACTCCATGTAGCATAGCTGTCTGCAATCTGGCACGTCAAATTATTCACACAGATGCTGATCTTTGCATGTGACTCTGCCTATTTTTGTCAGGACTGCCTGACAACCCAAGCGACATCAGAATTCATTGGTTACTTGATAGGTGTTTTCTGACTCCATGCAGCTTAGCTGTTTGCAATCTGGCAGGTCTAACTACTTACACAGATTGGCCTTTGCATGTGCACATTGAACTTTTTCACACAGACTCTGCTTACCTTTGTCAGGATTGATGTACTTGAACCCTGACAACCCATATGACATCATAATTCATTGGTTACCAGACAGTTAACTAAAAATCACAGCAACACCAGAGCAAACACCAATGCAGGAAGTGTCAAGCATTGTTGCCCCCTTAGGCTATCCCTTTATGACCCTCTGAGACTTGCAACCCTCCAAAATACAGATCAATGGTTCTATTGCCACACCACAGCTGCAGGGTCAGAAATATTGAGAGAGGACCTAACAGTGCATCTATAAAAGAGTCACAATGCATTGACCCAGGATCATACATTGACAAGCTCCCAGCCATCTCTTTCAAGTTCCTTATATCAACACCAGTGCCTGTGTGTTCACCATTTGCAGTTAGTCCTCCTGACTGCAGTCCTCCCACTGCCATGCAATGGGATGTTCATCACATCTCAGAAGAGTCACGGACAGAACTTAGTTCCAGCCTTACATCATTGATGTCTGATGGCAGTAGCGAGCACACAAGTGTGTTACCTTCCTTTACTTTCTTGCATCCTCTTATACATGTACTCACACTAGTTGATTCCCCCACTGGGCACCAGTTTGCAGGTGGTTGTGTGACTCACAGACCCAGCACCCAGCATTGGACTCATTTCTGTAAGTCCCTTTATTCTTTTTATAGGTGGTGCATATGCTACAACTACTGATCACAACCAAGGTCTTGATCCATATCTGATACCTGCCCCATGCTGCAAATCCACCTTGGATCACTTGATTGAACTTGACACACCTGCAGGCATTGGGCTCACACTTTCTCAGGTTGCAGGCTTTCTTTCCTGCTGTGAATGTGGGAGGATTATGACAAAATGTTCCTTCCTCAGCCATGCATGTTCCACTGTAGAAGTAATTAATCTTACCTTGGATGATTAGTAGATAGTCTTATGATCCTGATAATGGGGTAGTTATGAGAGGACTTTTTTATATCCAAAATAGTGGTGCTTATACTGGTTTTAAAAAGTGGGGGCAATTTTCAATGTCTCTCCAGGCCATCTCTGCGATGATCTAAGTATAGACCATGGATCAATCTTGGAACAACCCATCAACACACCCAACCTTGCCCTATTTAGACCTGGTTCCTGGATCATGGGTTGTCATCCTCCCCAACAGTGAGCTCTTCCTACCTTAACCCTCAGTCCCTTGGTATACCTGTAGTAGTTGGTAATAGTAGTCATATGGTTGTGTAATTGATTGTGAGGCTATCTAGAAAGTCCCCAAGCCTAAGTACTATATATGTCATTTCAGCACAGTTGTATTCTTCTTGAGCGATGATCTAGAATGTGGCTAGCAATGTCCTGAGTTATAAGGCAATGATGCTCCACAGGCATGGTGGGACCCTAGGGGAGTGAGAGGTCCTACAGCTGGATAAAGCACTTAAGAGCCCAAGTATGTTGCAATCTTCAAGTCACCAATTGAATTCATTTCAAGTTATTTCATCAGAGGTGACCATGAAAATGATGTTCATCTAATCTTTTCCACTATCTCCAAACCATTGATCTTCATCGCTTTGCAGCCCTAGAAGCAATCAGCAGTGCAATGATGGTTGGTGATGGTGAGAGATAACCCAAAATTCTGTTGACTAATTAAGTACTCAGTGACAGTGAGAGGATCTGGATTGTGTGGAAGCAAGATTGTGGTTGTGGCAAGGTGCAGACTTGAACCATCAGGGACAGTGAGAGACTGGAAGCAATATTCCAGATGTCAATACCAAGGTACTGTCTTGAACCATTCTGAAGAAATTTTTGTTGATTGATGGTAGCCTGCACATCAGGGCCTGGCACTGTTTGCCAAATACTACCCACCTGCCATTTGTTCCTCAACCTCACCTCAGCAACAATGCCCTGCTGAAACCAATCTGATAAGTCCTGCATGACCCAAATACCATCAGATGATGAAGGCCTTGATGCAATGCTCAAAGTCCCATCTACTCGCTACAAACTTCTGGCCACTGGGAAATTTGCATCCTCCTCTAAAATACTTTGTGTCACCACCCAGAATCTCAAACAACACACAAGTTCTCATACCTCAGCTGAAAATGCCATGCCTGGGGATGCCCAGTTTTTCACTGATGATTCCCTAATGCCACTGGACCTACCTTGAGTGCCTAAATGAAGCTTTTGTCACTGTCAAACAGCTAAGAAGTTATGTGAGTACCCTCAATTTCTTGTCTCTCATTAGTTTTGAATGTGCCCCATCCAGCTCAACCCTATTAAAGGATGGCTCATGGAATGCAATACATTTCTGGCTGAGTTGTTGCAATGGGAGGGTCAGGGCAATTACATCTCAACAGCATGCTCATTCTGTGGGAGTTCTGAAGGCATCAGTTATCATTGCATTGATTGCATGGGTGCTGGACTCCTATGCTGAGACTGCATTGTACTTATCTACTGACGCAATCCACTTCACCATGTTGAGGTGTGTTTCTGTTCTGATCATCACAACCACCCTGATATTGAGATGATGCTGACAGCACTGGACTGAGCATTTATACTTCAAAAAGGTCACTTTGAAGGAGTTGGGTCTTCAGATTCAGCTTGATCACAAGGCTGGTGAGAAATGTTGGAACAGAGCAGGGGATGATTTTGTGGTGCTTGATGTCAATGGCATTCATGAAGTCAGGGTCAACTTTTGTGACTGCAAGAAGTCAAAGCCAGAATTCATCTAGCTCCTATGTTACAGCTGGTTCCCTGCTTCAGTTAATTGCCCAAAGACCATGGCAAGTTTTATGGTTCTTAAACACTTCCAATTGCTTAATTTTGAATTGAAGGTGTCACCTTTCAGATTTTACAACACCACGCTTGACAGACAATACTGGGCTGTCTACTCCCAAGATATGTAAGCCTACTCCCTTGCTCTCCCATCACATCAAGCACCCATTTACACTGTAGGGTCAATACCCTTCTTTCATGATTATAATTTGAGAATATCGACATATGAAGATGCTGAAAAGAGCAATGAGAGGATATGATCCTGGTGGCATTATGGTGACTAAGGCTGGTGAATGTGTGGTGTTGTGCCCCACATGCCCACAGCTGGGTCTGAATCTTGAGGTTGGTTAGGAACTTGAGCCTCACAAACAAAGGTACATGAAAAAAGGGAAATCCCACTTCTTGTTAAGGCAAGAGCCTCAACTACTAAGCACAAGTTATTGAGTTTGTTAACGACAATGCTTTCATCACTAAGTTATATCACGCTAAGTCAGAGGCTTTCTGCTTAGGTCGAGTTGCACATTTGTGAGCAGTTGTAAGGCTGTAAATTGCCTAGGTCAAGCTAAAGAGCCTTGACCTCTGTCTACTACAGTATATATAGGTACTTTTGTGGCTACGTGTCGAATATGTGTCTACACATATTATTGGGATCAGGAAGTTGAGCACAAGATGAGGACGAGGTTTTTGAGGGATTGAGTTTAAGTCAAAGATAAGTGTATGAGGGAGTCTGACACAGGGAGGAATGTTATTATCATCTCCTACAAGATGTGCAATATTTATACTACACAGTTAGGAGGTATAGTGTAATGCACTCCTTTAATATATAAAGGAGGTATTCTGTAATAGACCCCTGTACCAGTTAATAATGGAATAACTATGTCATATCCCCTATAACAGTGTCAATAATAGTGACATATGATATCATGGCTTGGTAAGTCCTAGACTTCCTGCAGGGTGTGTCATAGACACTCTATCCATAGCTTTGTCTTGGATAGGCTATCATAGACATGGCTATATCTTGCCTATCCTATGATAGACATGCTGCAGGATGTTTAATCCTGTAGCATGTGTTAACTGTGGATTCCCCTATATGTCTCTGCATGTGTTAACCTCTGTTAAACATGGGTTAATATGACTTAGCATATTCTGGCAATATTCCCTAGGCATGTTAACTGCCTTGGCTTGCCTGTATACTCTTGTATACATAATCCCAACACGTATTGTAAGAATCAGTAAGGTATCAATGGCTATGCAAAGCTGTAGAGCATGAGGTAAACAGACAGCTATCTACTCGGTGTCTAGTATAAAGGGAAATATGGGCGCCGCCCTGCGAGTCAGAAAGACGAGTCAGAGATAAGGAAATGATCTGGTAAGCACTGCCACAATGAAGGAAGAAATAGATGTAAATGGAAATTGTAACACTGCCCCCTGTTGGGATTATGTATACAATACTATACAGGCAAGCCAAGGCAGTTAACATGCCTAGGGAATATTGCCAGAATATGCTAAGTCATATTAACCCATGTTTAACAGAGGTTAACACATGCAGAGACATATAGGGGAATCCACAGTTAACACATGCTACAGGATTAAACATCCTGCAGCATGTCTATCATAGGATAGGCAAGATATAGCCATGTCTATGATAGCCTATCCAAGACAAAGCTATGGATAGAGTGTCTATGACACACCCTGCAGGAAGTCTAGGACTTACCAAGCCATGATATCATATGTCACTATTATTGACACTGTTATAGGGGATATGACAAAGTTACTCCACTATTAACTGGTACAGGGGTCTATTACAGAATACCTCCTTTATATATTAAAGGAGTGCATTACACTATACCTCCTAACTGTGTAGTATAAATATTGCACATCTTGTAGGAGATGATAATAACATTCCTCCCTGTGGCAGACTCCCTCATACACTTACCTTTGACTTAAACTCAATACCTCAAAAACCTCGTCCTCATCTTGTGCTCAGCTTCCTGATCCCAATACCCCCCCCCTATCCTCGAAGTTTCCAACTTCGACTACTCTAACCCTTTCTCCACTTGATCCGTAGACTTGTTGAGCAGACAATAAAGCCATAGGTGTTCATCAGTCGGAAGAAGAATAGGCGGCATTGGTGGCAGTATGCATGGTACAGGCAGGATGTAGACAGGTGCAGGCATGGTGATGGGGGTCGAGTCAACCAGGGTGTTCAAAGACAGGGTCGGAGAGATGTGGGAGAGGATTTCGTTGAGTTCATAGATGTTATGTTGTCGCTCGGTGTTGTAGGGGAAACGGTCTGTTGGTAGTTCGTTGACTTGAGTGGTCACGTCGCAAGGGTTAGGGTAAGCTAGGTCAACAGGAGGGGAAGAGAATCAAAGCACGGAGGGTGGAGGGGACAGCCGACGAAGGAGTAGGAGGCCCTTGTAGATCGAAACGTAGATAATCTTGCACCGAACAATCGATGAAAGAGAAAATAACACGATCTAATTATGATCAACGGAGTCACGTGACGTTCGCGTTGAGATAACTAGAAGGGCTTCGTCTAACCGAACTGAGGTGTTCGTAGACTCTGAGACCGGGAATAGATGGACGAATGTCCCTGTAAACTTATAACTTGGGAACTTAGCTTGTAATTCTACACCTTGATGTGCAGGGTACTTAGAAACTTGTGATGATTGATGGGGAGTTGTTAAGAGAGTGAGCGACGTGGGGATCAATAATAGATTTCGCTGCTCCATTCGAGAGGTGGGAGGACACCTTATATACAAACGACGAGTAGTTACGGACCGAAAACTGATCACTCGCGTTCTCTCGCGATGACCAGTCCAAACAACCAGAAAAGTAGGCTAAGACCAAGAAGGAAAAGAAGATCGAAGTAAAAGAAATCCCGGACGTTGCAAAGTTGTTCTGTAGGCCTTCTCGAGTCCTCGTCTAGGGGTTTTCACTGTTGGCAATGGCTCGGGGAGAAGTTCTTCATTGGGGCCTTCTATTGACGTGACGTCGCTTGTCCCCCTCAAGCGCGGAAGGCACCCGAATGGGACTTCTCGACCCTACGTCCAGCAGATCGGCCCGTCGATTTGGATGTTGAGGTGCCGAGGTGTCGGTGATTCTTGATGTGGCGGATCGTCGTCGCAAATGAATTTTAATAGATCAAAAGAAGTAAAAAAAGAATTGAAGTCGGCCCGTCCATTTCCTCTCGCGGCCTGATACTGTAATGTTGACTATCGCGTGATATTGGTACGAAAAGCCTATGAAGTAAAAATAGAATAAAAATTGTTAGTAACACGAAATGCATAGGAAATGTGTGAGATTCAAGTAATTATGCCGAGGTGGCATTGTTGCAACAAAATATTGGGGCTTGATGGAGGGTGACGAAAAGGTGGGGTTGACGAGTGGGGCTCATCACCCTACCACATCGGTTTTGCGGATGGAGATGTAGGAGAGGGATAAGAGGATCATCCAGCAGGTAAAGAAAAAGAGCCCAAGGGCGAGGGCGATGATTTGCATGTATGTCATGTCTAGAGCGGGGATTGTTTGGTGGTTCTGGAGGATGTCAACAAATTTCTCTCCTTTTATAAGGATGGAATGACCCTGGCCCGGGTTCACCGGTCGAGTTTGCCCAAGCGCTGTCATCAAAGTTTGAAAAATATTCGGCCACCATATACACTTCTCCTTCCTCGCTTCCCATTCGCCCTTGATCAGGGGTGATCGATCGCTTCTTGTTTCAGGGGCAGTCTTTAGGATAGTGTCCTGGCGCTTGCTTCTTGCAGATGTCACACATGAAGAGATGGCAATAGGATGCAAAATGTCCTAGTCCTTTGCATCTGAAGCAAGCTTCTTTCTTCATATGGGGTGGCACTGCGGAAGACGGCTGGTTAGTGGTCAAGGTCATACTTCAGACGTAGAATGGGGTCAGGGGTTGGTTGTTTCGTTTTGGGGGAGAAGGCTGCCAGGCATTGGCGGATACGGTTTGTGCTGATTTTCGAAGGTGGTAGGAAGAGGAAGAGGTTGCAGATCCAGATGGGGGCGTTTGCAATTTGTGTGTTTCTGTTCAGGTTTGTGTCAGGGCGGCGGGAGTGTTGGTTTTTGCGTACTTTAATTCATAATTACTAACTATGGAGGCTATTCCTTTTTCTAACATTTGAGACATCATACTATGGGTGAGTCGTTCTAGGTTTGCGATGGTGTCGAGGGTGAGATCGTATTGTTGGAGGGTTTCTTCAAGGGGTTGGTCATGAACTTCATGGAGGATTTCAGCATGATGTCCAGGGTCTTGGAGGTAATTGTTTGTATATTCAGTGAGAGGGGGGAGGATATTCAAGGTTTTGAGAGCATGGGAGGAAGTGTCCTCTGCCTCATTTCTTGTGGGCGATGATTGACTCTACTTCATGTTCTTCCTGTCTGTCGATCAGGTCAGGGGGTGGCCTTAGGTAATTAGGGCTGTGGGCAGTGGTTTCGCGATACGGTGTGAGGAGGGCAGCGTGGAACACGGGGTGGATTTTCCATTGATGAGGGAGTTTCAACTCATAGGAGAGTGGCGACAGAACCTGTTTAATGGGGAAGGGTCCTTCTCGTTTTGGAGAGAGCTTCTTTGTTACATCTGTCAGTTTTAGGTTCTTTGAATTGAGCCAGACCTTCTGTCCTTTTTTGAATGGGGTAAACTTTCACATGATCCGTTCTGCCATAATTTGTCAAGCTAGCTCATGCACTGCAAGTGCTTCAGTCCATGCTTTTAATAATTGGATTAGGCGTTGTTCTGCTGCAGGTACGTTGCTTTTCTGATTGGCCATGGGTATCGCAACTGGTTCATATCCCATCATAAGGTAGAACAGAGAGTGTTTCACCATAGAATGCGTGTGTTGGTTGTGGGCAAATTCTGCAGTGGGAAGGAGCTTCCTCCATGTTTCAGGGTTGTTTGTGCAGAACATTCGGAGATAAACTTTGACTTCTTGGTTTACACATTCCATCTCCCCATCTGTCTGTGGGTGAAAGGCAGTGCTCATTGCAAGTTTGATCCCAAGGAGTTTCCTGAGTTCTTGGTAAAGTTTTGATGTGAACCTGGGGTCTCTGTCTGAGATGATTTTGTCAGGTAGTCCGAATCAGGTGTAGATGTTTTTTAGGTATGCGTCCGCGGCTCCTAATGCATCAATCGTTTTGTTGCAAGGGATTAAAATTACCCCCTTAGTAAGACCATGGTCTACCACGACCATGAGAGAATCAAATCCATTGGAGAGGGGTAGATCTGTTATGAAATTGGTTGTCACTAATGCGAATGGACGTGTTGTGGTGCTTTTTATTGGTGTGAGTGGCAGTGTCATTGGGTGTGTAATAACCCTCATTTGTTGACATTTTGCGCAGCCTTCTACCCAGTTCTTGATTAGCATGGTCATTCCGGGCCACCAGTAGTCTCTTTGGATAAGTTCAATTGTTTGGAATTGTCTGGGGTGTCCAGAAGGTAGTGAATTGTGGTAGAGTTTGATTATCTTTTTCCGAAGTTCAGCGTCGGGTGGTATGTAACACCTGTTCTTAAAAAAGATTAGTAAATCTTTTACTTCCCAATCTGTCAGATCAGATTTGATTGGTGGGGTTCTGTTTGTTTTGAGCGCTTTAATTGCATCTGCAACTAGTTCGTCTTTCGCTGTTGCTTGAATCAGGGCGGTCTGCATATCTGTATCAATGATGTTCATGAAGATTTCTGGAGGTAGGAGTGTGATGTTTTCATTGTCATTTTCCATTCCTTGATTCCAGTCTTCTCTTCGTGATAGCACATCAGATTGTATCATCTGTGATCCTGGCACGTGCAAAAGATTTAGTTCAAATTCGGATAGAAATAGGCTTCATTGAGCTTGTCTTCTATTCAATTTCTGGGCGGTGCAGAAGTATGTCAGGTTTTTGTGATCAGACAGGATTGTCACCAGATGTGCACTTCCTTGGAGGTAGTGGTGCCAGGTTTCTAGGGCACATATGATGCCCAGGAGTTCTTGATTGTAAATTTCATAGTTCTGTTGCGTTGCATCGAGTGAATGCAAAATATACCTGCATGGGTGCCATTGTCCATCAGTGCCTTGTTGTCGAAGTACTGTGCCGGTAGCAAATTTTGAAGCGTCTGATTTGATTGTGAAGGGTCTTGTTGGATCGGGCATTGACAAGATCGGTGCCTGTGCAAATTTGGCTTTTAGCGCATCGAACGACATTTGACATGCTTCTGTCCATTCAAATTTAATGTCTTTTTGGGTTAGATCATTTAGTGGTCTTGCTAGTTCGGCAAACCTCCTGATGAATCTTCGATAGAAGTTTCTGAATCCTAAAAATGATCGTACTCCTTTGATGTTAGTTGGTTCCGGCCAGTCCTTGATTCCTGCTAATTTCGTGGGGTCCATCAGTATTTGATCCAGTTTGATGATCAATCTGAGGAATTCGACTTCTTGGACGTCGAATTTGAATTTTTCCAGTTTGAGATATAGGTCATTTTCAAGTAATCACTGTAAAATTTGTTGTGTCTGCCTTTGATATTCTTGTCTGTCTTTAGAAAAGATGAGGATGTCGTCCATGTAAATGACAACCCATCCTTTGTCAATCATGTCTCGGAAGATCTCGTTCATCATCACTTGAAATGTAGCAAGAGAGTTGCATAATCCAAAAAACATTACCGTTGGTTCGAACAGTCCTTTATTCATTTTGAAAGCTGCTTTCCATTGGTCACCCTCTTTGATGCAGATGTTGTGATAACCCCATCAAATGTTGAGTTTCATAAACCATTGTGCTCCTTTTAACTTATCAAGGAGGTCGCTGACTAGTGGGAGTGGATAGGTGTTTTTGATCGTTCCATGGTTGAGATGCTGGTAATCTTGGCAGGGTCGGAGAGCTTCAGAGTCTTTCTTTGCGACGAAGAAGAAAGGTGATGCCATGGGTGATTTTGATGGCCTGATGTATCCTTTTTTCAGGTTTTCTTCAAGGAAGTCGTCCATTTTCAATTGTTCTGCTGGTGTTAGAGGGTAGACTTTACAATCTTTTGGTAGAAAATCATCTTTCAGGTTGATTGCATGGTCCCAAGGTTTTGATTCAGGAAACCATTCCAATGCCACTTTTTCAAATACTTTTTGGTACTCTTGATATTGTGTTGGGAGGACGTCATCGAGTGTTTTTGCTTTTTCTGGATTGTCCACTTGGTTGTCATGGGCCAGTTTCTGTGAGATGGAGGTTTTAGCTCTGATCCAAATCCCTTGTCCAAGGCAAAATCATGGCAAAGTTCTTGATGACACAACCCTCGATATTCTTCCTGTACCTTTTGAATACAAATATTTTGGTGCATCGTACTCTAACGTGAGTGGTGGTTTGGGAGTGGTAGGGTCAAATATTCTGATGACAGTGTGGAAGGGGAAGACGACATACCCGTTGACCTCCCACTTCCGAGGTGTATATCCGGCAACTCTCTTGAGTTATGACAAATTGATATACAGATAAAACTCATAATTCTCCACTTTTTCGTCGATGACAGTGTTTACTGACAAATGGTTTTAAACATTTAGATCCTTCTTATGAGGTTGTAGGCTGCAGAAACCAACCCATGCACAATTTCCAGAGTCCACCGATTTCTTTCTGATACATCAGCCATACGAAGAAGAAACTGGGCAAGGACTTGATTTTATTTTATTTTATTTTATTTTTATTTTCTATTTTTCATTTCCTTATTCAAAACTGTATGAAGTATGTCATTTTCTTTCAAAGCTGGACAATCCGACACATCCCACTTCCACGGTTAGTTGTGTACGAATCGGAGGACCGATCTGTTGGACGAGTAGGGTCAAGAGGACACGTTGGGGGATGTTCTGCACTTGGAAGGGGGCCGAGTGACGTCCAGTCAATAGAACACCCCAACGTCAATCCTATCCCCGAGCAATTCCCAATGGCTGACGTTCCAAGAGGCGGACCCGACGACACTGGACCGACATCCACTCATTGATTGACTTCATCAATAGTCATATTTTCATCTATGATCTTCAAACTTTCATTCTTGGACTCTTCTTTACTTCATTTCGCATCCCCAACGGTTTGATTGGCACAAGAGGACGTGCACAATCATGTGAAATTGTATGCAGTACTCACAAATTGTATTTAGGTGACTCCCCACCTTTCGAATGAGGACACCCCTTGTTTTTCTCTTCCTTTCGACTCTGACTGCTAGACTGAAGATATGAGATCAAAGCCTTGAGAACATTACACTTGAAGGTGTAGTGAAATAGCTGAGTAGACTCGTTAATGATTCGACTTTTGATCTCACAACATTTTCCATTATTACCTTCCCTGACTCGTCACTTCCTTGAAAAAGGGAACCTCTAACGAAGACTCATAGAAAATCCACCGTGACGATTTATGGTCCACCGTTACTAGACTAGTTTTTAGTGGGAATTCCCACGAAACCTTTATCTAGTCGATCAACAATTGATACTACGCATCTTTCGTGGCAGCCCAGTGCCCTACCGGCAGACAAGTCATATAACATATGTGAAGAAACCACTGCCTCTCCAACATTTACTGCTATTCACTTTTTACTCCCCGATCCTTCTTTCTACTTACCCATTAGTTGTGACAAGACGACCAGGTTCATCGAACACAAGGAGACTTACTTCCTCTTCCACAATGGGTTCTCCTTTGATATAGGTGATGACGAGGTCATTTGTTGGTTCAGTCTTGACTTCGTTAGGTGTCAGTGAGGTTTTGTCTCCTAAGGTTCCGATGCTGTTTTCTCCAATCAGGTGGTCTTCTTTGACAGGGGCAATCTTCCTGATCTGTTCTTCAGTGCCTTGTTTGAATGCCATATCTTTCATCATTTCCCTAGATTTAGCAATGATTCTCCGAATTCAGGCGAATCATTCTTCTTTGTTGGGGAAAGTGATCATACCTTTTCTCCAGTTGATATTGGGGTTTTCCTTTCTGAACCAAGGTAGTCCTAGGATCACCAACTCTTTTCCTAAGCTGGTCACCAGGTATCGTTTGTCTGTTTGTCCCCCCCTGACGGTTAGTCAGGCCATAGTAGAATGAGTTGTTCCTTCTTTGTTCAGGGTGCTGTCGGCATTCCATGTCTTGATTGGTTTGGCCAGGGGGGTCATTTGGAATCCGCGGTTGTGCGCGAAATCTCAATCAATAAAAGTTCCAGCAGCTCCTGAGTCCAGGAGCGCTTCAGTTTCAACAATTTTGGTTCCTGTTTCTAGCTTAATGGGTACTCTCATGGAGTATTGTCTCATATCAGCTACTAATACAGATGAAACTGTTAACTCAGCAGGGTCTGACGTCGTTCCAGTCTGCTTCTTTAAAAACCCTTCTCTTTGAGGATTGCGAGAGCTTTCTCTCATTCTTCTTTGTCTAATTCTCCCATCATGGCGCAAAGGTTGTTGTATAATCCTTGCCCTGTCTTCTTTTGCCAAGGCTTGGGGGAGGGAGATGTCATAATTGTCCCATCTTTCTTGCAATCGCCGGAGTGGTGTCCGGGTTTGTGACAAATAAAGCATAGCCCCTTTCGCATATGCTCCATTCGTTCGGCGGTGGTCAATCGGTTGATGTCAGTGGCTTCTTTCTTGATTGAGGAAGTAGATCAGGGTTCATAGATTGTGCGTGTTTTTCCTGCGATGGCATGTGCTTGTTTCCATTGTCCATTGTACTTTGCAGCTGCCTCCATCATATTGTCGAGGGTGGTAGGGACTTTCTCCATGTTGTAGATCTTTTCTGTCAACTTGGGGTGTAATCCATCAATGAAATATTCGATAAGGGAAATGTCTTCTTTGATCTCGGCCCTTCCTTTCAAGATTCTGAACTGGGCAATGTAATCTTCAACGTCTCCGGTCTGTTTGAGCACTTTCATCTCTTGTCGTGCATCTCCTGCATTGTCAATTGGAGAGAACGCGGTTTTGAACAATGCTTTGAAGTCTGTCCACGTCCCTAAAGTCACCTCTCCTGCCTTCAACTCTGCCCATCCTGCTGCAGTGCCCCCATTCATAAACGAGAGCATGAAGATGATCTTCTTGTCATCAGTGTCGTAGATATCTTTGTTTGCTTGGAGGTAGAGGGAGACTTGAGAGAGGAACGTGCTTGCTTTGGTTCTTTCTCCGTGGAAGTCGGTGGGCACGTGGATCTTGATCTCTTTAGACATCATGTTGTAAGTGTCGGTGTCAGTGGTGTCAAGGAATTGATTAGTGGGTTCTGATTCAGTTTCTTCGTCTGGGTTGAGTGGTTCAAATTCTTTGTCAGGAATGTATCGAGGTGGTTCAGTGCTTGTTCTCTGGCTGTACCAGCGTTCTGAGTGTTCTGAGTAACATACTAGTCATCCTTTGTGTCTGTACCAAAGGGTGTCAGGTTCAGGGGTGGTGCCTTGCAGCGGTTGGTCAGGGGATTGTCAGGTGGGTTGTCTGGAGAGGGAGGAGTCTGCCTTGAGTAAGAGGACGTCGTGGATTAGCTTGACCTTTTGTTAAGGCGAGAGCCTCAACTACTAAGTACAAGTTATCGAGTTTGTTAACGACGAGGCTTTCGTCACTAAGTTATATCATGCTAAGTCAGAGGCTTTCTGCTTAGGTCGAGTTGCGCATTCGTGAGCAGTTGTAAGGCTGTAAATTGCCTAGGTCAAGCTAAAGAGCCTTGACCTCTGTCTACTACAGTTTATATAGGTACTTTCGTGGCTATGTGTCAAATACGTGTCTACACGTATTGTAAGAGTCAGTAAGGTATCTATGGCTATGCAAAGCTGTAGAGCGCAAGATAAACAGGCAGCTATCTACTCGGTGTCTAGTATAAAGAGAAATATGGGTGCCGCCCTGCGAGTCAGAAAGACGAGTCAGAGATAAGGAAATGATCTGGTAAGCACTGCCATGACAAAGGAAGAAATAGATGTAAAAGGAAATTGTAACACTTCTACTGATGTTTCTCAGATTTCTAAACCGCCTTTTCCTTGCCCTTGATGCAAACTTTCGTCTTAAGAGGAGAAATGTGTTGAGTGAGGAGGCTGATCCTAGTTTCAGTGATGGCTGGTCTTGCTTCATCTCTGAGTCAAAGTACAAGGCATATCTTGGATTATACAGCAATTTAATCATCCAAAAGGGTTTTTTTCATTATCTTTCAAATATATATGTTGTTGAGATGTAAGTCTGCGACCAGACTCACAACATGAACATAGGTGGCTATGCAGCCACCATGTGAACATTGGCAAACATCGGCGAATGTAGGTGGCTGCACAGCCACCATGAACATTGGCAAACATTGGTGAACTCATATGCTCAATGCAGCCACTTTCCAACACGGTTTCAAATGTAATATATATACCATCTTTTTTTCCTTTGTTGCCCCACTCTTTACCTTGTGCAACAAAGGTATAGTTATTTACCAACCTCCTTATGTACCTTAGACTCACTCTTTACCTTGTGCAACAAAGATAACATGATCCTGTCTTACCATCTGACTTAGTGAGGCTACCTAACCAGGCAGCCTTTCATGAGAGACCCCATAGTGCAGCACTTGCTCCAACCACAAGCTGTCAATGCTGAACATTCTGTGAAAGGCCTGGCAGCAACTGGCACTGGTACAGTTGACTGTGCTAGGCATGATATGAAGCATACAGGCTATAGGAGATCTTTTGATGGGCAAATGGTAAGCCTCCAGTTTCTCTCTTGGCATTGGGTCTGATCACCAAATTCAATAGCTATGTTAATATGGATTATATGTTCTTTTCTAGTCTACAACACTCAGAGCTCACTGAGATAGTCATGTCATACGACATTGCTTGCTAGTGGAGCATTAACCTCTGGGAGCAGATGAAGGTGTATCCCCAGTGGATGCACACTGATCCCACTGGCAAATCATTCCACTTTCTCATGCCTAAACTCCATGCTTCTCCTTCAACTTCAATCAGGATGTCAGTAGGACTGATGGGGAAGCACCTGAGTGAGGTTGGGCACAAGTCAATCCAGTTGCCACTAGCACCTCTGGGATGGGTCCCTAACACCACTGAGATATGCTTGATGACCACTTTGGTGATGGGAACTGGAGGAAGACCACATCAATGGGTTAGTTGCATGGTTGGACTTCTGCCCTGTGTACTGAGATCACCACAGCAGTATCACTACTGCAGGAGATTAAGGAGGCTGTCGTCAAGTGTAATGACCATAAATTTTTTTCATCACCAATTCATGTTAGGGCTGCCTGAGGATTCAGTGAAAAAGTGGAAACAGGAGCATCGCAAGTAGGAAGACCAGGGTCAGTATTGCACCCTTGTCTTCTGTTCATCGGTTGAATGTGGACCTAAAGAGTGGAGGTTGATGGCAAGTTGACATCTGAATGATGTGTTGTCAGCACTGTAGGGTCAAAAAACCAGTCACCTACTGTTTCTCCTCAAAGTCTAGGGCCATTGCAACCAATTGCAATGCTGATACCTCCTCATGTAAGACATAAGCAGTACAAGCATCCATCTGGGCTGCCTCTTCTATGGCTAGTTGTTTATGCACCCCATCCTGAGTGATTGCTGGTGAACTATTGTCAGTACAATAGAACAAGAGAATATGCCATGCACTCTTGAATCACTTCTTGAAGGGATTCATTTTCAAGAATGTTCTATGATGAAAGATATCATCTTGGATCAGTGTGCAACACCTATATGTCCCCAGCCTGCATGTCATTCATGACCACAACAATCACTGTTCTCCACCCAATCAACTGGAAGAGCCAGTGTCAAATATCAAACTTTACTTACCATCTGCCATTAACATGAGCTCTAAAATTGCATGTGATGATCAATTACACTGCATAGAATTCGACTTGCATCAAGCTCAGGCCCACAACACCTTATATGAACTTCATGATAACTTATGATTTTGATCTCATGTATATGCGGACAATGATCACTTTCAACAGGGCAAATGCTGGAATACTTGCTGATGAGGACTTCTTGACCACCTTGAGGTGAAGGTGAGCATGGTGGCAGCAAAGTATTGCACTGCTCATTACACAATCAGTACCCTTGCACTGTCATTGCACCAGGTGGGATGGGAGGTTGACTTTCTTGCCCTAAACTACTTAGACATCAAGGGATTTACTGATTCATCGACACCTTCACGCTCACATCCATCAGAGGGTCATCAAGATATAACATGGATATGGAAACAACTAGGAACCTTGGAGACCAGCAACGAGCTCCTGCAAGATGGTATTGCTCTAGGTTATTGCCCGGTCTAATGCTAATGAGGTTCATGTAGATCTTCAGATTGAATTTTGTAAAAGCAAGGCACAGGCAGATTAGTGGGCAGAGGAAGTAGAACTCCTGTGGGAGGAAATGGAACAGGTGAAATTGTTTTTCCAGGCTGGGCCTGTCATTGGGCAGCACATGCAGATGCTGTCAGGGAGGCAATCCCTGTAACTGACTTGGCAATGGCAGAGGGTCTATGTGTGTATGCAAATGAACAGTCCTCACAGTTCAATGTGATGTGGTCACATTGTGAACACCTCTGGTGGTGCATTGAAGCATTTGTGGTGCTGGGACAAGGTGAGATTGTGCCACGGGAAGCTCAAGGTGGTGATGATGATGAAAACACATGAATAGAATATGTAGACCCATCTGAAAGCTCTCATACAATGATCAGTTCCATTTATGTAAATTATACTCCTAAATAGGAAATGTGCTAGTCATTGTGGTCAACACTGAGTGGCAAGTTGGCCATATTAGGCAGGAGGCAGGCCACAATGCAGGCCATTTTGCCTGGGCATGGTTTGGTATGGTTTGCAAAAGGAAATGGGGGTGGAAGGGGGCCTCTAGTGACAGTGATATGCAAAACCAGGTTTCCAATTAGAGGATGATTTTGCAAACATGGGCTTCTAAGGTTGAACAGATCTTGCATGAACCTTGTATTCTATGAGAGTACCATTTTGCAAGCCAATGACAGTGGCTGGTGGTCCAAGAGGAGTGAAGAGCCAAAGCCCAGGCTCAGGCAGCTCACACAGAAGCCAAGCAACAAAGTATCAACTGTACTGCTGAGTTTGAGCATGCTGACATGGCCAATGAAGACATGGTCAATGCTACTCCCCACCCACCCTTCACTCTTAAACAATGGCCACCCATCTGCAACAGAAATAAGTCTACTCTTGTCCATGTCAAGGAGACAAGTGATGATGGCAAGCTTGATGATGTTGATGGAGACTTGGTCCTTAGTTCTGAAAACTCAGTCACTGCATGCAACTCAGGTGTTGAGCATTATGAGCTACTCCCTCCTGCTAAAAAGTGAAAAGCACAAATCATTCAGAATGGGGGGAGGAAGAGCAAGGTGAAAACCACAGACAGTAAAAATGAAGAGATTGCACCAACCTCTGATGATGAGCCATCCCAGAAGCCCAAGTTGATGAAAGTGAAGATCAAGGTGCATGATGAAGTCAACCTTGTGGCAAAGAAAATTGAGAGTGAGGAAACTCAAGGGATACAGGGTAAGTATGGTGATATGGTGAAGTTAATGTCTAGCAAGCAAGTGAGTGTGAAGCCAGCTCCAAAGGCCCCATCACAAGTCCAGGCAATGGAGGCACAGAAGTTGAAAAGAGAGGGGAAAATATAGGACCTCAAGGTGATGTATGGTCAAGAGGTATCAGCTGCAAATTCCAATCAGTTGACCACATGTTCAGGTGACACCATCAACAGTCTGATGGATGTTGATAACAGGCAAGTCTATTTTCTCATCTATATCTCATGTTACTAACTGTTGATGAATCAACACTTGTCTATTGGATGCTCAGTGATGCCTCTCACAACAAGTGAAAGTACACTTCTGTGATCAATGATTGGGCTTCTACAATCCCCACCACTGCTAAGCCTGCCTTTCAGGCTCTGAGATCTGCTTCCAGATGTGATAAGTCCCACATTCCCTCACTTACAAGCAGTGCTAGTTGTTTGTTGGCACCCTCTGTTCTTACCAATAACATCAAGATTATCAGCTACTGACCCTCAGACTCAGTTCAGGTAAAAAAGCTGAGCCAGCACCCAAACTGTTAAGACAGAAAAGATGACCAGACTGGGGATTGAACCCAGGACCTCCTGGACATATACCAGTAGCTCTACCACTGAGCTATCAGGTCTTATTGGATCCAACTTGTTATTGTTGACATAACCTAAGACCATATTGACACCTCCTTAGCTGCATATGTGTCTTACACCTCATTGGGATGCACATTCATACAGTGAAGTTATTACAACACTTATGGCCCACATCATGTGACAGATTACATCATCCAACACAAACTCTCTATTTACAATGGTGGTGGCTTCTCAGACAATGACAAGATGAGAGGTAAGGAACAGGAGGCTGCAATTAACAGCCCCCCCAAGAAGCGAGTTACATGCAAAGTAAGTTCACTGTTGGTAACTATCTTAACTGGCATCCCAATTAGAAACTCATTGTCCAAAAGCCCATCAAGTCCAGTGGAATGGCATCCAGAAAACCTCGAAACAAGGAGCTTCCAAACTGGGTCAAAGTACAATGGTTCCAGCATAAATTTGTGACAACATACATGATGTTTGTCAGCCAAACTATGACATTGGCCCATTCACTCATGACCATCAAGTTCAACAGACTCAGATGGGGAGTGTATGTCGGCTTGTCTCCTCTATACTATAGTCTTGCTAACATTGATCTCTAGAATCTGTGATGTGACTTGCTGTCCTATACCCCAGGCCCTACTAGAATTCCTCACCCTGTTTTCTTTGATTCACACTCCTCACATATTCTTGGCTATCACACTGCCAGATTCAACTCTAGCCCATTGTTTTTTCTCCTTCTGCAGCTCCTTATAATGCATAACACACATTTAGCACATTAAAATGTCTTTATACCAGCACTTAGGTACCACTTTATCCATTTACAGAGTGCTTAGTGTGTGAACTGTGCCTAATACTGGGATTAACATCCAGGCTTCCTGCTACTTATCAAAACTTGAAAGCAGCTTAGACCCTTGCATTATCAGTTAATTTTTGGTTGGAGATTTACTTACAAGACCACTTAGATTTGTGCTTGGCCCTAAGTCCTGAATAAGCTGGAAATAAGCATTGGCAAAGTCAAATTCATGGCATGACCTGGCTTAGCCCAAGCATGGCCAGGCTTAGTGAGTTCCAACTTAGCGATGCTTGAAACCATCATTAAGTCATGATAAGCATGCTCAGGTGATGGAAAGAAAAAGAGTTTAAAAGGCAGATTTTCCTGATGTGGGCAGGACCAGCAGGTGCCACTGGCAGTGCAGGGTGCATGCCAGTAAGCACAGGGATAGGTGGGTGGATGTCCAGCTTGAGCTGGGGTGCATGAGCAGAGGAGTAGATATGTATGTAAGACTGTGGGTTGTGAGGCATGTAAGATGAGGGCCACTGGAAGTGTAGGCTTATATATTGTTAATTATCAATCTCAAGATCCTTAATGTACAAGTGTAGAGTTAAAACTGTACCTCCTGGCTCAGAAATCCAATTTTCTTCTGCTAATTAAGAGCAACAGCATAACAGAAGCCTCTCTTCCTCTCTCCCCTCTCTTTCCTTTTTTGGTATATTTTCTAATTTATGTAAGCCAGGTGCAAACATGGTCACAGCACCAGCATATATGTCATTAGCTTGCAAGATCAACTTATATTCTGGTTTAGAAGGGCCTTGATTTTTCAAAATCACTCCTACATCCAAATATGTAAATAATACCAGGAAATCCTCTGTATGTGGGATGACTCAAGGAGCATTTCTGACCCTTAAAACATTTATTTTCATGCCTTAAATCAAAACAATCTTACAAGGGCACGTACAGTAGGTTGTCTGGTTCTCTATCAGATAATGATATAATTGTGCCAATAGAGGTTGCATCGGAGAATGCCGATCCCGCATATGACATCGCTTCTTGACTTGTTACCACGACGTGCACAGCCACATTCCTACAGCCCCTCATCGTCTCATCCGTCTTGTAGCTAGGTGCCCGTCTCTGATCATCCCGATCTGGTCCTCTTCCGACTGCCACTAGTGCATGTCGACACCGTCCCAACCCACACATGGATCGGGCGGCGCGATCTGGGGCAACCCGCGCATTGAGCCCCCCACTCCCAGCAGAGCTCCCCCCCCGTCTGTCGCCTCTCTGGTGGCCTCCAGGCCCACTGGACGACCCCAAATCCACTCGCAGGCCGGCCCAGTCCGCACGCCTCGAACGTCTCCCTCGCCGTCGCCCTACAGCCACAGCCAGGACACTCCCCGTGCGCCGCGCATATCTAGTGCCTCGCAGGCTGCTTCCAGGGCCTCGACCGTCATCACAGGCGGTCCTCCCAGCACCACTCCCTCGTCCGATGAAGAGGACGGGGACATGTATGATGTAGAGCCAGTGACCGAACTCGAGGTGAGAGTCCTGGTAGAGTCTATCATCCAGGGGGCCAACACTCTTGGCTCCCTCGCCTCTCGGGGCGCATCTGAGGAGCTGCTGCAGGGCAGCACTCCTGACCTCGTCTCCGCGTTGTCAGGCCTCCTTCGGGCGGCCGACAACTTTGGAGTACCTCTTGCTCCGGTCATGGACCCCCTCAGGTCCATGTCCTTCGACTCGTTCGTCGACTCGTTTGATCGCGAGGCGACCCCTGCTCCTAACCAGGACGTACCCATGCCCCTTGCGGCCCCAGTACGTCGTGCTCCCCTACCACTGCGTCGAGGGGGGTTGGCCAACCGCCTCCCCCACGCGTCCCGCCCTAAGGGTGGGTGTCCGCTTCCTGCCATCCCGCAGCAGAAAGCCCCCTCGGCTAGACCTGGCCCCGCCCAGGCTCCCACCTTTGCGCAGGCTGCCCGCTTCAAGGGCGGCCACGTCCCTACATCCTCAGTGGACGGCTTGGTCCGTATGGCCAAGGCGTTCCCCGAGCTCCCCACCGCCAGGCTGGCTGCCATGCACCAGCAGGCCAAACCCACTGCGGCGAAGCCCAAGGCTTCGTCCACCGTCCATGGCCCATCGCGCAGACAGGTTATAGTAATTGTCCACGCGATCCCGGGTGAGGGCGGCATGCCCCCCCCCCCTGGTCATTCTCATCAAGAACCATGAGGCCCTTGAGTGGGTCCGCCTGGCCTTGTCCCTCCACCGCTCCGCCCTTCGGGCAGAGTCGGTCTCTCTGGCTTACGGGGGTTACTCCGTCGCCACCGATGCTGTGGCCTCTGCGGAGGACCTATGCATTATCTGTCAGGCGATCGCTGTAGCGTTCGTCGGGGACCACCTCCGCGTCACGGCGGAGCTACCCTCATCCACGTCGTATATGAAGATTATCGACGTGCCTTTCTTCCAAGACCATCGGCCCACCACGGTGGAGTCGGTGCTCAGTTTCATCGCCAAGTCCGGCCTCAAGGACTTGGTCGTCCTAAACGCTCCCCTCCGGATCATTAGAAACTCGAAGCAGTCAGATACTGCTACCGTCTATATGAACGTCTCTGACTCTGTCAGCGGCACATGCGCGAGAGCGCTTTCCAAGCGGGCAGTCCAGTTTGGACCGTACGTCTGTCCCATTCGTGAGGCCCGGGCCAACCCCGGAGTCTCACTCTGCCAACGGTGCTGGAAGTGGGGTCATCCGACCAACGCTTGCCGTGCCCCTCAGATCCGCTGCCCCACCTGCAGCGGCCCTCACCGCAAGGAGCATCATCGCACCTTAGTGGGCTGCTGCAAGGGCAACGCCCCCAATCCCCCCCACGCCGGAGCACTCCGCGTGTCCTCATCCCCCGCGGTGCCCCAACTGCCGCAAGGAGCACGCAGCCGACGACCGTCGCTGCAATTTCTGGAAGCACCGTTTCGACGGTGACTGGATCAAACGCCGCTATGCTGAGGTACGTGAGCGCCACGTCGCCCGCACCCTCTTGTCTGACCCCTTCCCCGCAGGACGTGGTGGGCGAAACTAAATGAGTCATGTCTGGGACATCACGTATTTAAAGATCATGTGCCAAAATGTCAATAGAAATTATGGGCTTTTAGACATGTTACTTGAGTCGCAGAGTGATGAGTTCCATCTTCTGCTCATACAGGAACCGCCCTGGAACCTGATAAGGCACGCGCCCTCATCCGCAACTAGGGATGGGGAAGCGGTGATTGGCGCCCCTATGCACCCCAATTGGGGCTGCATGGTCCGACAGGCCGGGACAGATACTGCCCCGGCACCTAATGACGCCACTCCGTTCCCTAGGAATGATCGCGGGGAATTTCCACGCGTCGCTGTCTACTTCAACAAGCGACTGCAGGCCCTGAGACCCAGCTACCACCGGGATCTCATCGATCATCATGACATCATTGTTTTCACCTTAGGTGCAGGCGATAACCTCATCTTTCTCGCCAACGTCTATTCAGACAGGAATCACACCGGGATCCACCTCCTCTCTGAAGGTGCGGAGACCTGGCCCCACCGCTTCCACCTCATTGGGGGAGATTTTAACTGCCGCCATCGCCTCTGGGACCCCCAGGGACCAGCGGCCAACATCCACGCTGACCGCCTTTTGGCGGCCACCACTTGCCTCGGGCTGTCGCTCTGCCGTCCTGATGAGGCAAAGCCCACCCATTATCCTTATAACAACGAGCTCAATCCTACCGTGATTGACCTCCTCTTTATCAACTCAGCGAACGAAGCGGTCACTGAGCACACCATCTTCCCGGAGCACCGCGGGTCCTCGGATCACGTGCCCCTCCTGGTTAATCTCCGGACCCCCTTCTACCGCGTGCCTTTGCGGACGAAAGGGATTGCTCCAGATTCCGACGAGGAGACGGCCTACTTGCAGGACGTCACTACTCGCCTCTCGGCCTTGTCCAACTGGACGGGCCACTCACCGGCGGACGTGGACAAAGTGGTGCAAGCCATCTCTGAAGCGTTTGCAACGGCGTGGCGCACCCATGCCCGGTCTAAGAAAATCTGTAGCCGCTCCAAGGAGTGGTGGTCGGATGAATGCCACACAGCCCTCGAGGAGTACCGGGAGTCCCGGGATCCCGAGGACTGGTCCATGTTTAAGCAGGCCGTCAGGGCCGCCAAGCGGGAGTTCTTTGATGCGCGCATCAAGGAAGTCTCCTTCACCAATCAACGACCCTGGGATCTGATGCCCTGGGTCAAACAACGTAACCTCCCGTCGTGCGAGGCCATCTCCTATGGAGGTGCCCCTTGCAACACGTTGGAGGCGCTTTGGACGGCGCTGGATGGTACCTACAATGCGGCCAATGACCGCCCTGTGGACCTCTCAGTGCTCGACGACTACGGCCCCCTCCCCCCCCGGGAGTGGGTCCCCTTCTCCCTGCTGGAACTGCGGGAAGCCCTCAAAGCGTGCTCATCGCGCTCTGCTCTGGGGCCGGACCACGTTACGTGGTCCTTCCTCAAACGCTGGGCCGGCAATGTTGAAATTGCCGAACTCTTCGTCCGCATCGCCGAGGCGTGCGTCACTCTGGGCCATTGGCCCTCTCATTTCAAGGAGTCCACTTCAGTCATTATACCGAAGCCTGGGAAGCCTAATTACTCTACCCCGAAGTCGTTCAGGCCCATTGTGCTGCTGAACACTCTCGGGAAGTTGGTCGAAAAGTTGCTGTCTAGGCGGCTCCAATTTGAGGGCGTGGCACACGGTGTCTTCCATCCTAACCAGTTTGGAGGCGTCGCCCAGCGTTCCACTGAGGACGCTGGAGTTTACCTCACCCACCTCGTCCGCACGGGGTGGGCAAAGGGCCTACAAACAAGCGTTGTCGCCTTCGACATCGCCCAGTTCTTCCCGTCGCTAAACCACCAGGTTTTGCTGACCATCATCGAGAAGTCGGGGTTCCCACCATGCGTGGTGAACTTCTTCCGCTCGTATCTGGTAGGCCGTTTTACGACCTACAAATGGAACACCGACAGTTTGGGCAGGTTCTCTGCCGACGTCGGGGTGGGACAGGGCTCGGCCTTGTCCCCCATCTGCTCGGCGCTATACATTGCACGGGTGATGCGCCTCTACTTCGCCCGCGTCCCCCGGCCGCTGGCGGATCTGATTTCCTACGTCGATGACGGCACCCTCATCGTGCAGTCTAAACGGGTAGAGGACAACCTCCCCAAGCTCGTGGATGCCTACAACGAGGTGTTCCGCCTCTTCACAGCCCTTGGACTGGTGTTGGAACACGCCAAGTCCGAAGTCTTCCATTTTCCCAGAGCACGGGTGGCACCAAACCCCCCTATAGATCTTGGCGTGGCCCCCTTCACTGGGGCCACCCCCCTCAAGCCCAAGCCGATCTGGCGGTACTTGGGTTTTTTCTTCGACTGGAAGTTATCCTTTAAGGAGCACGTCCGGTTTTACACCACGAAGGCATTCACGACCGTGAGCGCCATGCGTATGCTTGGCAATTCGTCCAGGGGACTCTCCCTGGCGAACAAACGCCTCCTCTACAGGTCCTGCGTCATCCCAGTGGCGACGTATGGACTTCATCTCTGGTTCTGCCAAGGTACCCGTACCAAAGGCATGGTCAAAGCTCTGTCCCAGATGCAGCACACCGCTGCCCGCTGGATCACAGGCTGTTTCCGTACGACCCCCGTGGGTGCTATGGAATGTCTCGCCGCCCTGTTGCCTATGCCACAGGTGTTGCGTTGGTTAGCCGATAAGAGCTGTCTTCGGACAGCTACTTTGACGCGCACACACCCCATCCGAGCCATCTTGGAAGGGGACCTGGTGGGAGACGCCCCCCGGCATGCGCTGGGACTTCAGGCCCTGCCGCCCATCGCCCGACGGAAAATCGTGTCCTACGCAGCGGACGCGATTACCGTCTGCGCCCTCTCTGATGAGCCCTTTGAGGCCTATGGCCCTGAGAGCCAAACCGGAGGGCGATTAACAGACCTGTTCTCGGACAGGATCTCCACCTACCGCCCGCCCCCTAAGGGGACGGACGAACGCAAGGAATACCCCGACCGTCTGGACCGCGTCCTGGCTTTAGCCAGGCTCGATCCGGATTGTCTCATCGTGGGCTGCGATGGGTCCGTACCCAAAACAGCCCACCAGGCCGCGGCAGCCGCCCTTGTGTTCCGCGGGAACCAAGAGGTCCGCCGTGCTACCGCGTTCCTCGGTCACGCCTCAGCGACTGACGCCGAGCACCGCACCCTCCACCTTGGAGTATCCGCAGCCGTTGCTGTTGGATGCAAGAAGGTGGTGGTATTCCTAGACGCCCTCGCACTTGCTGATGCGTGGGTGGACTGCTCCCCGAAGGGGGGCCAACAGCACGCCCTCCGGCTGTGCCGCCTTCTACGGCCCTGGTTCGAATTAGGCCAGGACCGTCAAATTCACCTGTGGTTCGTCCCCTCCAAGTTGGAGTGGGCGGTACACAAGCAAGCGCATGACGTCGCAACATCCCTTCGACTGCCTTTGGGGATCTCCCCCAAAGCCACTCGCAACTGGCTGATCGCGTCCTTCAAGGACACGGCAGAGAAAGACTGGGTGGCCCGCTTTGTGGACCCCAAGTACCAAGGGAAGAGTTTCCTGGACCTAAGGGCCCAGCGGAAGACACCCGCTACGCCCACCGCCTCTGGCTGCGGGCCTTGGCTCAAAGAGACTGCATTCGATTGCAGGTTGACGGCCCGACTGTGTCGGTGCATCACGGCGCATGCCCCCATTGGGAGTTATCGCGACCGCTTCTTTTCCAGTGAGGACACTCACTGCCCATGCCCCCCCTGGCCCTTCCAAGACCGGGATCATCTGCTCCGCGTGTGCCCTCACGTGAAGCGCAAGAAGCACCAACAGGGTCCGTGATTTATCGCGGACCTCGTCGAACTTCTCGAGGCGAACCCGCGTGCGTTAGCCTTTGCCCCCCCGGAAGGGTGGGACCCGGGATGAGGGTTATGCGCAGGGCGTATGACCCCCGTCTGGTGGCTTGGTGCGCCTGATGGCCGCCGAACGCGCGCTCGGTCTCTGAGCCTGCGGTGTCTCTGTCGGTAACACCGAACCTCGGGTTCGTCGCTGGCAAGGTTGGGGGGCCCACCAGCTGGTGGGTACCGTCCCACGCGTGGGGCGGCTAAGCGAGGAGGGGCTGTACTCGGGCAACCGAGGGGCTCCGAACCCCGTCGGGCCTTATGGCTGGCGGGTTGGTCGACCTGCGGGAAGGCCTGTAATCCTCACTCCTGGCCGGCGCGTCAGTGGGCGCGCACGACTAATAGGGGCTGTGCAGGGGCTTAGTGGGGGTAGGACTCTGGGTGTGTTAGTACGCGCCATTGGGAGTGCCGGCGAGCTGGTTCGGGGAGGCGCCTGAGCGCCCTCGGCCTGTAGTCCGGCCATGCGCAACACCCCTAACCCTAGGGTGCGCCGGCCTTCACGCACTCCTGTGCATTATCAGGGCTGTAGTCTCCCCTCCAACTTACATCGTATACCCACTGTTTCATGTAGTAGATAGCCGTGGACTGCGCCCGTGCACCACGTTAAATATTGTTGAACAAAAAAAAAAAAAAAAAAAAAAAAAAGATCCCGCATATGAAGCCATCGGTTGCAGGTGTTGTGGAAAGAAAGGCACTCTACATAGTCACGAGGCAGGGGTACCAAAAATCTCAGCCTTAGCTCCGTCAACTCTCTCGAGGCCTAACCGCAAAGATATTAGATGCATCGAATCTAACGAGGATCGTGAATCCAGCATTGAAAAAGCCATAGTATTTTTCGCCTACCGCCACAGACACCCGAGTGACTCATCCACCCCATGAGCGAAGATCGTATAGGATTTAGGAACGTCTTTTCGACATGGCATACCATATCAGGGTCACGAATGCCTGTCTTCTCAGACGGTTGGCTGACTATAACATAAGTAAAAAGAAAATATACCACGTTCGATCTGTCCCGTAGTCAGACCACATAATACAAACCCAAGCACTCGATTAGTCGGGATGGTTCCGAAGAATCTTCGAATTCGTCGAGCGATATGCTAGAAGAGAACAGATCCGGTGGACTTGGTCTAAGAAGGATAGGGCCGAAGACTTGCAGAAACACAGGAGATGCAAATATATTTGACCTCACAGAAGCCATTGCTTCTAAGAAGGCCTCCTTAACAAGTCCAACAGAAGCAACACGCATCTGAGGGAAAGTCGAGTCTGTCGTGAGGTCTTTCAACAGCTGCAGCCGAACTGGTGGCGGACTCGAGGACAACAAAAGCGATATGATGCGGAAGATCTGGTGTCTTATAAGAGGATCGGGATGCGAACTGCACAAAGGTGGTAGAACTGTACAGAGAGGGATAATTATATCGATCGACGGTTCAAGTCGCGGGGTGGATCGAGGATCGAAGGATTTGAACAGAATAGTCAACGCTTCATCCAAGGCTGAATTTGTCTGGACGGAGGCTAAGATGACGGGAAGCAGAGACGATAGTGAGCGGCTTGCTTCAAGGGGATTCACAGTTGAATGCGCCAGAATGATCAGGGAACTTGTCGTAGGTGTGGACAATGATGAAGGTGGGGATATTCCGAGAGTCGCGTAGACATTCTGCAGGGAATTTATGGTCAGATGAAACGAAATAAAATGTGGTTACCTACGATCAGATTCAACACGACCTTTTCACCTTTTTCCCAGCCAAGCTCTAGGGAGGAACGAATGGTCAAACGAGGGAAATATATTTCAAAGCATCGTTGCGTGAGGGACGTCTGTAGATATCGTGCGCATGCCGTGACAACGCAATCCAAAGCTGACCGGAGAATTGACTGAAATGTGTGAAGATCAAAAGGGTGAGGTGAGACGATACAACTAACTTTACAAGTCGAGATTTCTTCGGCAGTGGCATCGGCGATGGTATTTATCCAACCTGCAACGTTCCTGACAAGATGAGACACGCTGGTAAAAAGATTTCGGCCTTCATCGCGAGAGCAACGGGGGCCAGCCAGTCGGATCGCTGCCTCAAGCTCTGACAGTAATGGACGAATGGTCTCCGAAGCGGACCTCCGACGAAGATTGAGGCGGGGGATAGCTGCACCTTCCGCGTCAGTCATGTTCGAGACATAATAAGTGCTCACAAGACGCATAAAGAGCAATTAAAGTGACAAGCTGGCTAGGGAAATTCAGAGAAAGCTGTCTCTCATCGTCGACGTAATCTTCGTTGAGAGAGCACTCTACGTGCACGATTGCTGCCTGAACGGCCATAATGACTTCCTTGGAAGCACTGCATTCCCCTACTAAAGATAAGATGTCCTGAGCTGCTTGGTCCACGCGGGGTAATAAAAGCGGTAACAGATCCAGAGGATCCTTTTCAAATTGAATGAGACGATGGGAAGATAAAGGAGAGCACGCACAAGAAGTGAAGCAGCACCCGTTTGTGTGATCTCGTGCACCAACTGGCCAAGAGTGTATTCAGGGAGATTATCGTGGATGGCAGATATTAGTAGAGTCAACAACCTGGAGCTGATTTCCTGATTTATTCGATCTATAAGGGAGATGAATGGACTAGGAATGGAGCGTAAAGCACTTCTTTGGTGGAGTCGCCTGGTAGCCGAAGTGCAGAGGCGAGCCTCTTGCCTGGAGATGTCAACGCCGTTGCCATGTAATGATGCCACTGGCACTGGCACTGATCATAGACATCATCATTTCAGGTGACCCAGTGAAATCAGTACCAAAATTTTAGGGTACTATATCGCCCAATTGGTCTGAAATCTCCAAGGGAGTCTGAAATTCAATTTTCACATTTTATCCGCTTGCTCAATCCCCCCGGAGTTTTACGGGATCTGATTTACTAGTAGTAATGGATGTATTAAAAATTTCACTAAGAAATACGTGCTGTGGAAGTAGTCGAGAAATGGTAGCCAGAGTGATCAAACAGTGATACAAATGAAAAAGCCTTGCTCACCATGGCAAAAACCACTCCCAAAGCCCAAAAAAATTCAACAGGGCACCTACACTAGACCAGAATATGGTAGCACACTCTCTACAAGTCTCCGGGGTGGTGTGTCCATGTTCAAGAGCAAAGAGAGACAGTGTGACAAAACTCATCAAAATTCAAGGTCCACCCAGAAGCCTGAGCCGTGTATGCGTCGTCGCGTTTTTGCTTGACAGTCCATCACCACATGGTAGAGTGCACCAGTGATGAGACCGAAGCATTACTCCAAGAGGGCTGCTGCCGCCTTATTCGTGAAAAGCACAATGGCATCAAGATTAATATTGCTCAAACAGCTCGGGACCTTGATGTTGTCTATAGCACTCTTTGCACACGCTTTCTCAACATCCACAAGCCTGCCCGAGAGGCTCACACCATGCAGCAATTTCTTTCTCCTGCACTCGAAAATGTGCTTGTCAAATGGATTGACCACCTTGGTTCCACTGCACGTCCCATCAGTAAATGGGCTATTCATGTCCGTGCTCAACATCTTCATCCCAGAAACCAACGGCCCAGCAAAAATTGGATATATGGCTTCCTCAAACGTCATCCCAACATTGTACTCTCCAAGTCAGCTGGTCTTGACCCAAAACGCGCCAAGCCATTTAATCATCCTGTCGTCAATCGGTATTTTGATGAGCTTGCCAAGCTTGTTGAAAAACTTACCATCCCCCTTGAGAATATTTATAATATGGATGAAAAGGGGTGTCAGCGAGGTGGTGGGAAGACTAGTAGAAGGAAGTACCTGTATTCACAGAGACAGCGTGCAAAGTACAAACATCGCAGTGCTAATCTTGAACTCATCATGATCATTGAAGCTATCTGTGCAGATGGCACTGAGCTTAAGCCTGGCTTTGTCTTTCCAGGCACGTCATTCTGCCCAGAATGGTTTGACAATGACCCCAACATTGTGTAAGTGTTCATTAGATCAGACCCGTTACATGTTTGCTGACAGTCCAATCAGTGTCGCAACATCGCAAAATGGCTGGACTGACGACTTCATTGGTGCAGAGTGGTTCGAGAAATCATTTATTCCACAGGCTACAGCATGGAGCACATCTGGCAAACCAATTCTGCTTGTCCTTGATGGTCATGGCTCACATGAAACTTCTGAGATCATCCGCCTTGCTGAGGCAAATAATATCATTATTTTATGCCTTCCACCTCATACGATGCACAAGCTCCAGCCTCTCAATGTTGGTGTCTTCGGACCATTTCAACATGCCTGGCTGGATCGTTGTGACGACATCGCAGAACTTACTGGATCAGAAATGCCAAAAGAGAACTTCATCATGGAATACATGCAGGTCAGACAGGCAACATTCTGCCTGCCTACCATTGTCTCGGCATTCAAGAAAAGCGGTCTCTGGCCCATCAATAGGACTGTCTTCTCAGATGATGATTTCGCACCCAGCATTCCTTATTCTACACAAGCCCAAGATTTCCCACAAGCACCTGAGATCATGCAGTTGCCGCCACTGGATGCTGACGAGAGTGATATGGATTTGGACACTGACAGTGATTCTGATGACGAATCTAATTCAGAATTGCAAGAATTATGTGGAGCGTCATGCTCACATCCCACGGTTGAAGTGGTCCATCCTCCAACTGCATCGTTGCCTACATCAGCTCCCGGTCCCTACCCTATGCCAATGGAACCTCACTCATCTCCCAATGACACACCGCCACCATGATCTGAAGTCTCTCCCATTCCCCCAAACCAATTCTATCATGATCCTGTCCTTTTCGTGCGGATTTCCCAGCTTGAGTCCAATATGGCAACGCTTCAAGGCCATGTCAAGATGGTTGAGCTCGAGCTACAAAACAAGAAATGCAAGAATAATGAATGCACCAACAAACTGAGCAAGCGGCGGAAGCTTAACGTGGAGGCACGAGTTTTGACATCAGCAGAGGGCAAATGGCTAGTGGTGGAGAAGGATGCAGAGTGGAAGGTGAAGGAACAGAAGAAGAAAGATGTGGCAGCACGACGAAAGCAAAAAGAAAACGATAGGGAGCAGCAGCGTCGAGCACGTGCACCTGACGCACCATTTACAGGCTCTCTCTCTTCAAAGAGCAAGCCTGATTTGCAGGAGATTGCGGGTGTGCTGTCCCTCCCAGAGGACGGCACTAAAGAGGTATTGGTTCGCCGAATCAATACCTTCTTCAACTCCCATCCACAGCTTTGTGACAGTGGCAGGTTTACTGGCCTGTTTAACCATGCCTCCAAACGGCGAGCTGATACAAACGATGCGGCCCAGACTCAAACTTTCAACAATCCACCACCCATCCCTTTGGCACCTCAAGCTTCCGGATCTGCATCACAGCTCCCACTCACCACGAACATCATGAACTTTCCAGTTGTTGGTCCAAGTATATCTCACAACTTCACTTTCCCTCCTGCCCCACTAAATCATCACCATTTTGGTTTCTGCCCCACAGACATGCTTTAGAATCATTGCAGAACACACTATCCTCCTTCCTATCCACTATCCTCCTTTCTATCCACCCTTCACGCCCACGTTTGAACAATTATTCACATTCTCAGCCTGCCAGCACTATCCTAAATCATACCCAATTCTACAACTCATTTCATTCTAATTTTTAGTATACTTCATCCTATAGGTCCTATCTTACTTTCTACATAGTTGTATATACTTCAATTCAATGAATTCTCATGCCACAGCATCTCGAGCCACTTGCCGTTGAGGTGGCCAGTGGATATTCAACTTTACTGTGACAAAGTGTGACAAAATTCACAGTGCCCCTTCATTGCTCTTGAACATGGGTACACCACCCCCGGAGAATTGAAGAGGGTGTGTTATATCATTCTGGTCTAGTGTAGGTGCCCTGTTAAATTTTTTCAGGCTTTGGGAGTGGTTTTTGCCATGGTGAGCAAGGCTTTTTCATTTGTATCACTGTTTGATCACTCTGGCTACCATTTCTCGACTACTTCCACAGCACATATTTCTTAGTGAAATTTTTAATACATCCATTACTACTAGTAAATCAGATCCTGTAAAACTCCGGGGGGATTGAGCAAGCAGATAAAATGTGAAAATTGAATTTCAGACTCCCTTGGAGATTTCAGACCAATTGGGCAATATAGTAGCAGAAAGTATTGGTTTCAGCAACCCTGAAATGGGCATATGCTCATCATTTGCAGGTTTCGGGGTTGCTGAAACCAATAATCTCAGCTTTCCTAAAATTTTTGGTAATGATTTCAAGTCACCTGGAATGATAGCCCAAGCTGCCAGTAAGCGGAGTGCGGCGGCAGCAGCGTCCCGCTGAGTGAAGTAGCCAAACTGTAGTGACATGCCATTTCTTTCTTCATCCTTCGTTTTTCCACCTGCATCATACATCGAGATTCGAAATCAACTTAAACGTTACCTTTTCTCACTTGTTAACTTCAACCCACCCTTGCCTGCCCTAGTCATGATATCAATGCATATAATATAGCTTCCTAAACCAATGGTTCTACCTATGCACATCATCAGGGTTTTGGCTGGTAAAGGATCAGGCTATATATGGCCTTAAAATATATGAAATATTCATATTATATACAATTCTGATATATGTTCTGGGAATGTTATTTAAAGGACGGTATCACTGGCAAAATTCACCAGTGCAAACAGAATGGATCTTCTCAAATGTATGGTACAAACTGAACAAACAGTATACAGATATAAAATACAATGACCAGGAATATGAAGTATGATAGATTAGGGAAATTGGTGGATGAGTGATAGAAATCTACCTTTTTTTTGTTCAACAATATTTAATGTGGTGCACGGGCGCAGTCCACGGCTATCTACTACATGAAACAGTGGGTATACAACATAAGTTTGAGGGGAACTACAGCCCTGATACTGCACTTGAGTGCGTGAAGGCCCGCATGCTGCCCGCTCGAGCATCGCGCATGGCCGGACTACGGGACGAGGGCGCTCGGGCGCCTCCCCGAACCAGCTTGCCGGCACTCCCAACAGCGCGTACTAACCCACCCCGCCTCCTACCCCCACACAGCCCCAGCACGGCCCCTATTAGTCATGCGTGTCCACTGACATGCCGGCCAGGAATGAGGATTATAGGCCTTCCCGCGGGTCAACCAACCTGCCAGCCATAAGGCCCAACGGGGTCCGGAGCCCCTTGGTTGCCCGAGTACAGCCCCTCCTCGCTTAGCCGCCCCACGTATGGGATGGTACCCGCCATACGGCGGGCCCCCCAACCTTGCCAGCGACAAACCCGAGGTTTGGAGTTACCGACTGAGATGTTGCAGGCTCGAGGACCGAGCAAGTGTTCGGCGGCCCATCAGATGCACCAAGCCACCAGACAGGGGTCATACGCCCTGCACGTGACCCTCATCCTGGGTCCCACCCTTCCGGGGGGGCAAAGGCGAACGCGCACGGGTTCGCCTCGAGAAGTTCAACAAGGTCCACGATCCAACGTGGGCCCTGCCGGTGCTTCTTGCGCTTCACGTGTGGGCACACGCGGAGCAGGTGATCACGGTCCTGGAAGGGCCAGGGGGGGCACGTGCAGTGAGTAGATAGAAATCTACCTAGAGTCCAAACTTTTATAAAGGACAGTAAAACTGATGGATTCCACCAGCCATCACAGGATGACTGTTCTGATCAGTGGCTCCCAGGCAGTGGTTGATTGCAAATATATTTTGTTAAAAAGCACCAGGAAGTAGCAGAAAGAGGCATCTGTGGAATTAGTAAAAGAGTGATAGAAACTCAACTGCAGTCCCAGCATTTATAAAGGACAGTGGAACTTACGGATTCCACCAGCTATCACAGGAAGACTCTGTTGATCAATGGCAGCCAGGCAGTGGTTGATTGAGAATATATTTAAGAAATGTCACAAAGCACCAGGAAGTAGCAGAAAGAGGCATCCGTGGAATTAGTGAAAGAGTGATAGAAACTCAACTATAGTCCCAGCATTTATAAAGGATGGTGGAACTGATGGATTCCACCAGCCATCACAGGAAGACTCTGTTGATCAATGGCAGCCAGGCAGTGGTGGATTGAGAATATATACAATAGTGCCATGAAGATGGCCTGGATATACAACACCTCCATCACTCAATCATCCTTTGTCTGAAATTCACAATTTGCCAATGTCCTTCAGAAAGTTGAATCTGCTAAAATTGGTAACACACTGGGCAAACAGTGTCCAACAGAACAATGCTGCCATCCCTTGGTCATTGGCCATCTTGAAAGTATTTTGTGGGCCAGGGGTATAAGGAATATCATTGATGTCCAGCTCAACCACATAATGGTACAGATGCTAGCAGGTCTAATTGTGCTGTTGTCTGATCAGTCCTTGCATTTCCTAGCTGATTCCAAAGAATGAGATAAACTAGTACATCCTGCTACATCATCTAAAATAGCTGATAGCTGGTATTCATGAGCCCCTTGTATTCTGCATTTGCTTCAGTGCTCTCTTCTCCTTTAGATTGGATAATGCACTGTGCTTTATCACCCCATGCTCATGCTGGACATAGCTAGGAAATATTTGATTGCCAAGAAAAATATTGATGGTTAGACTGAGGATGGAAATAGCTTAAAAGAACCTACCAATTCCACCAGTTCAGTAGATCACCAACCTCATCATTCTCCTCCGGATCATCCAAAAAGTCTAAGACACTCTCATAAAACTGTTCTGAGTCTGTTGAGGTATCAGACCTACAGAACACTGATGAAGAAGATAGAGCAAATCAAAGCTTGCCATTATGTTCAGTGTTGGATTGATAGGGCTTTAAACATCAGACATACCTGTGTAGCTACATAGGCTAGAGAAGCTGTTGTGACCTGAGTCATTCCATGTATACGAGCATTACCAGATCGTGTTGCTTTCACCTCTTTCTCCACTGAACTTGGCGAGGTGAAGATGTGTTTAAATGCCTGTATCCAACATAGTAAGCAAAAAATGAAACATCAGGATAAATGAGCACAAACCCAAACTAGGAGCTGGCTTCTGAAAAGCCCTTCCCAAGGTTCATCAGGATTGTCTAATTTATTTGCATATAGTAATATTGGCCATTGGTCACCATGGACTACCATTTATCCACTAGAAAGTTTTTGGCACACCCTAGATTATTGGCTCATCAGTGTAATGATGTATCTATCAAAGGATAAACATACTCTGGATCACTCCAATCTAATCCAACAGGGCAGAGAAGCCCTCCGGTGACAGAATGGTGGTAGCCACAATTTGTCTTGATGCTGCAAGAAAGAGGTGGATGCAGAGGTATGTCTCAGGGAGTTATCCAATCTAGGATGACATCCTTCAACCTCTTTGTGTTATCAGACCGTGCGGTGGATATACCCTTTTGAATCTCCAATAACTCAAGCAAAGTGGTAGGACATTGTGGAAAAGACTTACCAAGTCAGCCATAAACATCAACTCCTCGTCAGAAGACTCCATCAGATGGTCTGAGAGATGAGACACAATAGACAATAGTCTTTGAAATACTCTATACTCTTTTCTACATTGGAGAGGTAAACATTGTAAGTGTCAGTTTTAATGGAGTAGACAACACAGAATAGGAATACTCAGCAGTAAGGGACTCTTCTGCAACTTCCTCATCCTGACTCATATAAAGAATACCATTTGTGAGTAAGGCTTGTACACTACACATGGCATGCACCATTCAACCGAAATGTCTTCCATAATGTATTAAAGGGTCACCAGCATGTCCAAACCATGATATTAATTGTACATGACACATGGGAAGCCAAAAAGTGACTCACGGTTTCTTCCTGTTGCCAAGTTTCAGGGCACTGACTCTACTGTCAGAACCAGGAGGAGTGTTCTCGTCAGGCATTGAGAATGAAATAAGCAGATCAGGAGGTGGAGGGAGTAAGTGTACAGGTCAAGTGGGGTATTTGGCCATCCCCACAAAGCTTTTTAAGGGCCTAGATGAGTCAGATAAGGTCAATGAAGCATCCGAATGACTCACAACAACCAACCCGTGACCCCATTCAGGGAATTTGGACATTGACAGAGAGGAATTGAAAATTCACTCACCTGTGGCTGTAGCCTGAGTATCAACAGGACACTTCCTTGGCCATTGAGACTTCCATGAGACGCCTACCCTGAAAAAGGCAGTGTTAGCTAGAAAAAGGTGGTCTGTCAGCTAGAAATAGGCAGTGTCAGCTAGAGGCAAATATCAAGAAGAAAAATACCGATGAGTGAAATAAAATTCTAGTCAGAATGGAGAATGAGTCAACAGAATCACAAGAATCTGATAAGTTACCATTCTTATAAAGCATGAATAACTTTCACTCAATCCAAGGCACCACTGCCAAAGCTGCTGTTTGAGTTACATACACTATGTCAAGCTATCCCCAACCACTGACATTCTAAACTGTTCCCACTTATCAGCAGTTATTGCTGTTTGAGGTTTACAACTCACCTTGTGTTATGTTATTCAATCCAGTTGAAATGGATTTGGTTACATGGTATTGGTAAATGGCATTAACCTACATCATACCACCTCTCACAGAATGCATAGGCCAATAAAGGAACATAAGCTGGTATCACCATCCAAATTGCGCAACCATCACAATCATCACCAGTTTCAAGGACCATCTTGTTTATGTCCTTTGCTACAGCCAGTCACTGAAGAACTCAGCTTTAAAGAAGCTGCAATATATATCGCAGTATTTGGGTGTTACGCAGGCAAATATGTGGCAGAGTATGCAGAAAGTTGCTGTGGATACATAGGTTAGTCATATTTCTGTAAAATATGAGTAAGGACTCATCTTATGCCATGGTCTAGTTCCTTTGGAATGAGTGTCCAGTGTTCTAACACAGGAATTCCCTACCAGAGGTTAGTCCTCAGGATGTATAACAATATAGATACTTACAAGTTGTGCAAGATGCCTGCACAGTTTGTCCACCACCAGTCCTTCATAAATGGTAGCTTCACTGCACAAGGAATTTGAAAAGGACCTATGCAATAGCAAGTGAGTGTGAACAGTATCATGTCATGCAAGGACCACACTGAAACATAAGTACAGATTTAGCAAAAATGCATCCCACCGACTCAAACATTGATTTTGGTTATCACACAGACTGGCACAAATTTGTGAAACTTGATGCCATGGAGAGACCCGGGTTGACAGAGACCGAATTCTTTGGCCTATTTCTCAAGTGTGATGGATGCAAACTTGTGATGACCCGGCAAACCTTCCTTGACTCAAAGCATTGCTGCAGTCCAGTGCAAATGACCTTGAGGAAACCAACACCAAATGAAGAGGCACAGTGACATTGCTAAAGTGTCCAAGTGTTAAATTTTTCTTCTTGAACATTTTCTACACACAAACCTTTAGTAGAATTATGAACTTCTGAACTTCCAGATGTGTGTCTGTTGTCTATTTACATACCTTTAGAAGGTTTTTGCAGATATCCTCTTGCTAAAGTGCCTTGCTTGTGATGCACATTTGACAGTCAAGAAATTCCAACAAGTAAAGCTATCAATCCCTGCAATGCATAAGAAGATGGATGAGATGATGAGAACAACGTGTATACTTACTATGCGAAACGCTAAAAGCCATAAGGAGCCAGAGCCCTTGTCAGATGGTTGAAGTGGCATAATCACATAATCAGGCCTCAAGCAAGAGAGAATTCCAAAATTCCTAGTATCCTACTTCAGCAAGTGGGTGACAAAAAAAACTATGGCAGGTTTTGATGCATTGCCAAACCTGTACTAGTCGAGAGCCTTAGAATTTGAAATAAAGACAATTGGGTGAAGTCAAACCCAAGGTAGGTGGCACATTTAGGGGTCAATAACATGAAGGAGGGAGGAAAGTGAGTAGCAGCCTGAGTCAATCCTGTCATGAGTCCGAGTCAGAGAAGTGGAAAGCAGAGTTGGAAAACATGGTGAAGTCAGAAGTATGACACAACCTTGACCATGACTGAGTGTCTGAGGGTGAGACTTGGTATGGATTATGCTTGGAGGGTCTTCCTTTCAAGTGGTGGTTGTTGTTCGCCAACAGCTGAAAGCCCTATGAAGCAATTCTGTCAAACTTGAAGGCTTCAAAAACAGTTGGTCAGGTTGTGATCTTCAAATACATGAATCAAGACCAGTGTTTGAAGTGCTATGTAGAATAATATTTGCAATGTTGAAAAAATAACATGCTGGAGTAGACGGTAGTGAAGTGAAAGCGAGGAAGCCATTATCAGCCAAGAGTGAAGCATCCAACCATAATGTATGACCTCACTGAGTTTACACCACACTGTGTTTGATTCGCTTTTGGGAGGTTGGTGCAACTAAAGAATTGAGGCCAATCAATGACTCTCCTAGTATAGGTAGTAAATTGGTATACCTTTGTAGTTCGGATCACCATCAGCCTCTGAGTCTGTGCTGTGAGAATCAGACTCCAATTCACTCAGGTCAGAAGATGGCAAGACTTTGCTACCCTGCTCATTGATGGCACGAATATACTCTTGCACCAGTGCTTCATTGCATGAAAGTGCTCCAAGCTGGAGGATCTTTCCAACTTCAAGTTCATCAGCACGAGAAGCACTAGCAGGCACACAGAACATTCTGACTCACTTGATCTTGGGTTAGTAGCACATTTCTTGATCTTCATGATGATTTTGCATCCTGTCATTGTTCCACTCGAAGCTATCCAGCGTGACTCCATAATGTTTGACAATTCCTGACAGACCATCAGTGATCCAGTGTAGGGATGGAAAATACTTGTGCGCCAGGTATGTGAATGCTTCTGCTGTACAAGCAGGGTCTTTGGTCTCCATGGCCTTCTTCTCTGCCAACTTCTTTGGAGCCACTAACACTGCCACCTGATGTGCAAAGAATTGCTGAAATATGATGGCCCCATTGATGATTTCACGTGCTGTGGAAAACATAAAATGATTGCTCCAAAACTCCAGAAGTTCTCTTGCCAGTCCCCGAGTATAGATATCAGATATCCGATCATGCTCAAGCCCCTTGATGGCCCTATACTGCTTTATGTATGCAGTAGGCACTAGCATTTCGCCCAACTTGGCAACAATGCACATGGAAAAGAGATCCAACATCCCTGTGAGAGTAAAAACATCTGGAACATGGGGATCTTTAGTGGACTGGAAGTCATATTCCTCCTGCACGAGGATGTAGTGGGTATGCATAATGAGTCATTGCAGAAGAAGGTGAGAAGCCTGAGAGTGTTCAGTGTTCGTGATAAAATGGCACATTGTAAACATGTTGAATCTCCTGAGGATGGTGTTGCCAATCATGGACATTGCATAGAAGTGGCCCCCATGGCAGATTGCAGCCTTAGGAGTAACAACAAAATGAGGAGTATTGGGGCGCATGTACCTATCACTGGATTAGCCATTTTCAAGCATGAATTGTGAGAATGGCCTACAGGCATGAGCCAGGGGTGAGCAAGACTGCTTCTAAGCTGAATAAATTGTCATTGACCCCATCCAGCTCAAAGTTTTCCATGAAAAATGAAATGTTGGATATATCAGAAGTTTGTTTTGGTTGGGCTATGACCCACCACTCGTAGCCAACCTGGGTATTGATGTATGTGCAAAATCCATTGGCATCAGTATGCCACAGATGAAATGCACCATAAGTCACAGCAAGGCCCCATCTACAGTCCATGACAGGGAATGGGGATGGGGTGCTGATGGCATTGGAAAATTGAGAGTGTTGACAGCTTTCAGTGTGCCATTTTGGCACTCCAGCAAGTCCAAGAGTGTCCCTTTCTTGTGCTGTGGCAACATGTGCAGCATTCTCAACAAGACTGAATCCAAATCCACCTTTTGCTTTTCTGACAAATCTGCAACACAATTATGAAATGGAACTCAATAATATCTGAGCAAGAACAATTCACCATGCAAAGTTACTGTCTTCTTTAATTTGGCTAGGGTCTTCAACCCCTTTTTGTTGAACGTAAGTCTTGGCTGAAATTGGTCTTGAATGACAATGTTCTGACTGCGGAACATATGTAGGACATCTGATTCATCTTCCATCATCATGCGGTCCAGTTCCTCCCTTGAAAGAATATGTGTAGCAGAGTGGTCAGCCTTGAAAGAATATGTGTAGCAGAGTGGTCAGGATCCACCATCCATGCAGGCTGATTGTTGATATAGGATTTGACAATGGCATCATAGATCGTGTTAAAAAGCTTAACCTCTTTTTCATGCTAAATGGTGGATATGATTAAAATCCATGCAGGCAGTATGGGATGACTTACATGGAAAATGGGAGTGTACAAGAATGTTTCTCCTGCAGGCCCAAGAAGGGAGACAGGTGTGCCTGCATGTACATCCTGCCAAAAGTGAGATATATCATTCAAACATTTACAGGAGAAAGGGTTCTACCTTTTTAATCTTTTCCAAGTTTGACATAGCAGACTCTTTCTGTTGGGCAAAATTAATACATCAGTAGAGGTGCTAGGAAGGGAGCTTACTATTTATCCCATCATATTGTAGATATCTATCAATCAACTTCTCCTGTTCACTTCAATTTCCTCAAAATAATTCAGCATTGCTTCCTCTCCCTAATGCTGAGACTTCCGTTTTCGTTTCTCCTTTGGCTTCCTCCATGATGCGGGTTTGGGGTCCCGCCGGGCGATGAGCTTCATTACAAGGTTCCCAGGTTCTATGGTATCCCAAAAATCCATAAGAACCCAATGAGGATGCATCCCATTGTCCCTTGTCATAACGCTATGCAAAACCTGGCAGCTAAGTACATTTCTAAAATGCTTAAACCAGTTATTGAACAACTTCCATATGTGATCAAAGGCACGAAAGATATGGCAACAAAACTGGATAAACTCAGGCTCATGCCTGGACGCAAATTCTTTTTAGTAGGCTTTGACGTAGTGGCCTTCTACACTAACTTAAAAGTCAAGTTTTGCATCAAAGCATGCAAAACATACTACAAAGATTTCTGCAAGCCTACGCTTGAACAACAAGCATTCTTACTACAGGCTCTGAATCTTGCATTTAAAATTTTAATTTTTGAATTCAATGGGGAATTTTATCAGCAGCTCGAAGGCATTGTGATGGGTGTTAGTTGTTCACCTGATGGCACAAACATTAGTGCTGCAGCCAATGAAGATGCCTTCATGGAAATTGAAGAGCATCGCCCCAATCCTTGAATCGCCTTCTATGGGCAATATATCGATGATGGTTTTATGATTGTCTATGAACATATCCCATTCGCATCCCACCACCCTGCAGATGCTGCTAACTATCTTGACGCATTGGCAGACCTGTCAAAGATCTATCTGGCGAGAGGATACCCATACCCGTTGGTGAAGAAGTGGCTTAAAAGAACTCAGCTAAGAGATGGGCAGAAAGGTTCTCCATGAGGAGGACATCATCAGTTAGCGATGATATGCCGGATTCTAGAAAACTCTTAGTTCTTAAAACCACTTTTGACCCTGTATGGGACATGTTCAACCTTCATGGTCTTTCAAATACCATTATGAATACTTGGACCAAGGAAATCTCAGTCTATGAACATAGATGGTCTCAACTTTGGAACTCAGGACCCGAGCCTGGCCCTAGCGTTAATGTTAACACTAATTATGCAGTGGCTACAGCTTCAGGTCGTAGTTCAAAGCCTAGCACGGTGATCACTGAACCCTCTGCTGACAAAGTAGGCGCAGCAGCTGAAAACTCAGACAGTTTGGTACTAGGTGCGCCGATGGTGAGCGACAAAAACTTGTGGTTGTCATACCTGTGGAAAAGTCAGTATGGCAATGCAATGGCTGTGATACAAGTTCTGGATGTATCCAAAGTCGGTTTCACTGATGCACATTGGCTGGTAAGCCAGAAGTGTACTGCCGGCCTTGGTGACCAGCTCAACAAGCTAAAGTGAGAAGCCCTTGATGCTAACTCACACCTGAAAGACCTCTGGGCACTATGTGAGAGTTTGCTCCCACTAGACTCAGAGTCAGGGGATGAAGCCATAGGCTCTCATCCCTCTGACATGGAGAAGTAGACAACCGTGTGTTAGTCTGAACAGTACTCTGACTGAGCCGGGATGTGATACCATCGGTATTACACTTGCACCGACTCAGGCCTTTCTGGGAGCCAGGGCGGCTTTGCCGCCCAGGTACCTGCGCTTTGGCAAGTGTGGGAGAATCTTCCTGCTTTGGAAAAGCTTCGGCTTAGTACAAGGCAGGGCGCCCCCTGGCCCAATTGGGAAGGCAGGTACCACCTGGATGCAAGCCCAGTGGCTAAGGTCCAGTGGCCCCCCTGTTAGGTGCACTGGGTGGAAACCCTTGGGAAGCATGGCATGGCCCTGTGTGCTAGGCACACAATGCCAAGGCGCTGCCCTCCCTCATGACTCAGATCAAAGATAAGGAAGTCAGGTGAATCGGGAAACCGACTCATGTTCTGTCTTGTGATGACAAGGTGTTAGCGGATCTTGTCAGATCGACTTCAGATGACTCATTGCTGTGCGTTTGCACATGGTGATAAGAGCCTTGAGGCTCTTATCTGTGACTTGGCAAGTGCTGGATCAGGGCACAGCCCTAACATCTTAGTACTGCTGAGTCAGATGTTGTTCCAATGTGTTTGGCATTTGACAGATGGCAGGAAAAGCTTGGGCTGTGGTGTCCTCAGCGCTGACAAGCTTGGCTTGGCGCCAGTCACATGCCGCATAGTCTGGTTGACTATAAAAACCCAGCAGAAGTACTGAAGAGGCTACAAGCCAAAACTCCAGACTGCAGCTGAGAAGTGTGGTCTCTAGTTTACTTTCTGCTACTCCTCTTCACACAAGATAACTTGCTCACCCTTTGGGCTCGCTTGTTCTAACTCTATAACCCTATAACCATGGATTCTATCAGTATATTTTGTAGTTGATGTGGAGTAATGTAGTGAGCAGTAAATCAGGATAGTAACATAGCCCTATGGTCCATGCAAAGTATGTGTTTGATGTAATCAAAGGGATAGGTAAACAAAGCCCAAGGTGGGGTGAACCCTGATCATTATGATGCAGTGATGCACTGGCTTTTATATGACCACTAATAGTCACTAATGGTATAGCCTGTATCATGGTAAATCAAATCGGAAGAATATGATTGAAAATTCCATATGGGTATTATAACACTCTCCTAACAGAAATGGATAAACACATGTGATGGTTCTAAACTGTCACATGTATGTTAAACATAATTTTACTGTGTAACAGAATTTTGTCAAGTGAAATGGATTATATAAATGCACAGGACAGTTTTGAACCATCACAAGTACATTTTGACATCCAGGCCTTGCACTGGATTCTGGAAATTAAAATTTGAGATGCCTGTGATCAAAAAAATTAGTAGGCCTAAAAGACTTGGGACCAGGCAAAAATGTGAATTTTGGATGTATATAGCTAAACAGACAACACACAACTTCATTCTTTTCACCTTCTTCACCAAACCAGTTGTTTTATTTAATACATTTGACATGCAGGACAGTACAGGCCTTGTACTAGACCAAAAAATAGAATAAAATAAAAAATCGCTCTATTCCCAATTTTGTTTATGTTCTGGATTCCCTTGAACACAATCTGTTTCATTTCCAGACATCTTTGGATGTACCAACTTGTATACATAAAACAATAATTGTAGCTGTACCTTGACTGAGTCTGGGGTGCAATTGGTAAGCCTTAAGGTCCTGTAATGGTCTGATGAAATAATATGAAGGTACAACATCATGTTACTTGGTCACAACTTAATGCTCTCTGTTTGCACTCTTACTGCACATTTTTGAGCTGTGCAGCAAGGCTAGGCATGTGGGAAGATCAGGTGTTCTATGTGTGCATGTGACAGTTCAGAACTGTCACATGCATTTTTGACAACTAAGACAGTACTGGCTGTAGCACTGGACTCTGACCACTAAAATTCAAGATACCTCTGATCCCAACATTGGTAGGCCTAAAGGATTTGGGAATATGCAAGATCATGAATTTTGGATATATATAGCTGAAGATACAACATCTAGTTCTCATATTCATGTTTATCCCCTTCAGAATTTATATAAGATCCCAAAATTCACCAAACCAGTTATCTTACTTACTGTGACATATTTCTAGACTACCTGTAGCAAAAACCCGATTTTTGATTGCCTCATTCATGCAGAAACTCATACAACTAATATTCTTAGTATTTCTGCCATATCTCAAGAACAGGTCCACCAAAAATCATCATCTTGGGGTGTACATGTTCCTATTCATCTCCTCTATCTATCTGAATGACTATTTGAAATTAATTTTGATGGTCAAAATTGGCCATTTCACCAACTGGTGTACTGTGATATCCGGGTTGCAATTACTCTCCATATAAAAATATAAAAAAGACATTTACTTTGTCAAGTATTGATTCAAGGGTGAGAGGGTAGCAAGGCACAAGTTGCAGTTGCAGTGAACTTAATCCTACTGATATCCCAAGCTTAAATAGCTTAAATTTACCTACATAAAATATGCCCATGCATTATCCAGCAGATGTGTCTGCAACAACCGGATTGCTAAATGTTGCCAAAGTTTACATGAGTTCGCTGATGTTCACATGAGTTTGCCGATGTTCACACAAGTTCACTGATGTTCACACAAGTCTGCCGATGTTCACACGATGTCACAGTCCCAGCACAACACAACTTTGTCCCTTTGTATCTCCAAAACAGTTCCACCAATCTCTTAGGAATTTAGGCCCTAGCATGACCCTCTATATACCTTTGATTTGAGATACTAAGCTTGCTGAAATTCAATGAAAAAAAGATAAGGGTACCCTCAGAAAAAGGGGGTATAATCCTGTAATAGGATGCTTTGCTACCCCCAGGATGAGTGCAAAAACACAACCCCCTCTCATGTTTGATGAGTGTCCCTCACAATTCATGGACCAGGCAAACAACTTGAGAGGTGTGCTGGGCATTTGTCAGTACAGAACACAGACAAGGTACAAGGTGTCACTTTCTCATTGATTCAGCAGGCAGCCAAACTTGACATTTCATTAAAGGTAATTTACACCACTTTGATTAGGACCTACAACCCACAACTTGTGGACTCAAAAGTACAGGCATCAATGTAAATAATTTCAAACTTGTGAAACCTTGAGGCTTTTACCAAGAACTTTATCAATCTCGAGCTCAAGAGTCTCCTGGCTCCAATCTGTGTTGGACCCAATCTTGGAGAGGCAAAAGACACTAATCTCACCAATATTAGAAATAGCACAAACCATTCCCGGGGGCACTTACCTGGATCTCAGCAGCGATAGACCATGTACTCCGCTAGTCTCCCATGCCCCCAAGGAGGTGTAATTGACCGGCCTCAGGGCATCTTGTGCTGACATAGCGAAGGTTAGAGCACGGCTCCACTTATCTAACGAAGGCCTTGGTCTCTGAATTAAAGCATTAGTGTAGCGCATAGGCATAGATGTTTCATGCTATACCGCAAGGATCTTTATGCTGGGCTCCCCAACCGACGCCGAGTTGTGCTCGGACACCTACGCGATGGTGAGCAAAAAGAATCGCATGTGGGTCAGGAGTATGGTCTTACATCACCTTGAGCCCCTTGCCTTTTAGACCTAGCTTAGGATAACTGAGAATAGGTGCTCAGTGACTACAGAGAACAATTGACGCAGCGATGTAGGAAGGAAAATGAAAACGCTCCCCATTCTTCATCCCATCCAAAAAGGTAGAGCGTGAACGGATGGACACGATAATTTCATTTTCATATATCGCAAACTTGGAGCCATCATATCGAAGGAAATAAAAATCCTTCAAGTAGGTCAAGACTGCGTAAACGGGGGGTTGGTCGGTGAATTCTTTAGCGCTGTTGAGCCAGTATGCCGCTGAGAAACTTCAGATTCGGTACAAGATAAGCCGAGGGGGACACCCACATGCCAATTCCACTAGTACTTGGGCAAAGTGATCTCACAAATCCCTGAAATATAAGTTTCAATTCAATAATGATGAGAATGATCCCTTCCATCATGTAGACTTCATTCTCGACAGACCCTCCTGAGGTTTCCGGTGTATCAGGCATGGGGTGCTCTGGTCTATCAACAATATGACCCTTGAACAAAGCGCATACGGGTACGTGCCACTGGGGAAAGGGATAGTAAGCCACGGAGTCTAAAGGAAACGAGTGCAACATACCACATCCATCAATCGCACCCGAGCATCTTCCCTACTATGCGACCCCGCCTCTTGGTAAACATCGAGCCACTGGGCAGCGTTTCTCATGACTTCTTGGTGAAAAGATGGGGGAAGGGAAAGGCATGGTACGGAGAAAGTCTCGAGTTGGTAGATATCCCTGCTGACGTCCAGGCCAAATTTGGGTGCAACTTTGTCCCAACGGGCTTTTGAGAAAGATGGAACGGTTTCACTGAAGGTTTGCAAATCCGTAATACTCAGACCCCCCAGCTGAGCAATGGTGAGCGCAACACTGGCAACAAGATCCCAGCCACCGTCCTCTTTGAGTTTCGTGGTGAATTCGTCAAGTTTGAGAGAGTCAAGGTCAGGTTGCTCAACCGGTTCGCGTTTCCTTTTTGTCATTGGCGCTGGGCAAATCCAGCATCACATGCGTGACAAAGAATCACACCATAAAGCAGCCACCGGAAGATTCCGGGATATCAACTGGTCGATCGCGAGCAGGGCTGCTCAATTATTTTTGGTGAACACTGCGTGAGTGCTGTGTGACTTGGAATCCTATAATATTATTAGTTTAATCAGTAAATACATATTCATCTAAGTTAACTCCATAAGTGTCTAGTTCAAATGATAAACTGCACGGCGCTCATTGTCTTCTCTCAGTAACTTGGCAGTGGGTGTTTCCTCACTTCATTGAATGCAACTCCATGGAAAGTGTGTGCAAAATGCCAGTCCCTGTAAACTTTTTACATGAGAGATAGCCACAAAAGATAACCCAGGGGAGAAGTCTTTTTCACCAAGATCAATAACAACCTTATCCAGAGTAAGGCCTTGACTTTTGTGAATAGTAATGGCCCAAGCTGGAGTGAGTGGGATTTGAGTTCAAGACAGGGATTGTCCTAATCTATCTTCCCAAGAGGCAGTTATTGGAGAAATTGGAACCCAAGAAGGATCAATTCCAATCCACCCAGGTGTTTGAGGACCTATATACACAATAGTGATGTGCAGGGCCTGGCTCGGCTTGACCAGGCTCAGGCTTACAGTGGTGTTGAGCCGAGCCTTTGCACAAGGCTCAGCTCTGCTCAGGCTTGGCTCGGGCTCGCAGGAGAAAGATCATTCATTTCTACGCTATATCCCTATGCTACATCTTGCACATATACATCATCGTCGTCATGATCCACAAAGCCCTCGTCATCAGCAAGATCAGAAATCAATTCATCCCAACCCACCTTTTCTGCATCACCCTGAACACTGTCTTCATACTCATCTAATTCCGCCTCAAGCTCAGTACTAGGTTCTTCACGGAATAGGAGGTTGTGGCGATAGATACACTTGAGGAATTGTAAAGCCTTGACAATGTCCGGTTTTAGATGGTTACAGCGCTTGCTGATGGTGATTCCCGCGGATGAGAACATGCATTCGCTGGAAACTGATGATGCCATGATTGGGAGTACATCGCGTGCGAGGGACACCCAGACTTCATATCAATTACAGTTCCACTACACCATAATCAGCCTAATCATGTAATAATGGGGAAGAAATACATACTCCCCACCACTCAACAATTGTCATATCCCCAAGCTGATCCTTTGAGTATAAGTAGCCGTTGAAATCATCACGCCACAGAGCCGTTGAATCACTGGGTTCAACAGGGTCATCGTTGGCATCATCATCATCATTGTCATCGGACAATTCACAAATCAGAATGCCAACTTTGTGTATTGCTGACTTTCCGGTTCGTCGTGGCTGTGATGGTGCCGAGTTGTTCATGTAAATCTCAATGTAAAATTCTTTGTACTGTAACATAATTACATTTACATCAGCATACAGTAATGTGGAAAATAAGGAACTAAAATACTTACCATCGCTTCGGCATTCTTGAGAATGCTTTTCAACTTCTCATCACCCCAAAATTTGCGAATGTATATCCCAAACTGAAGCCGCGGCTTGGGGGCTCGGCTCGGGCTTTGTTGAGCTTGAGCTGAGCCCTGAGCCCCACAAGCCCGCTTCGAAGGCCCAGCTCAGCTTGGGCTTCTAGGGCTCGGCAGCCTGGGCTTCAGGGCTTTGAGCCGGGCCTTGCACATCACTAATACACGATGATTAAATTTGTGGATCTGCTCCAGGATTAAACCATATCTTTTTGATAATCCCTTGACATCCATTAACCAAACCTAATTAAATAGAGATGAATTTCTACTGAAGTGGCAAGAGTAAGAGTTGGTTGCATACACTTAGAGGTCCATAGATTTTGAGTTATCATCACTTTTGCACCTTCAGCAAGTAAAATCATTGGTTCCAAACCATCAGCATCATCAGCTGATGCTTTTTTGGCAGAACTACAATTGTGTTTAGCCATACATTGAATCACAGGCTGGGCTGTTTGTGCTAAATGGAATTTGTTGTAGTCTGATACAGAACTCTTTGTTGGCAACAAATATAATGCATTTTGGAAACTAGCCTGTTCCTCTGCAGTCAAATTATTCCACATATTCCTTTGAAATAACTGATAGTCCTCTTCAGTTGTGGCATATGTTCTAAGCCTAAGTAATGCATTGTGCAGATTTACTTGATCTGCATCCTCTCCTTGCTGGCAGAATATTTGGGTAAGAGTCACAGATTTTGTTAATGAGCTATAGACAGCTTTTCCTTGCTGCAGCAGAGATCCACAATCTGATCCAGCATAATCCTTGTTAGAGAATAGAGGTGTATCCCCTATGGGTGGAAGTTGTGCAAAATCTCCAAAAAAACAATGCTGGAATAGCACCTAGTGTCACATCAGCATGTTGAGGAAATGCCTGATGAAGGCATCTATCAGATCTACCCAACTGAACTCTGCCTACCATTGACTTTTCATCTAGAATAAGAAGTTTGACATTATGCCAACAGGTCTGGTGGTGTTGCAAAGTGAAAGTACTACCACTAAACTGCTGAAATTCTGCACTCTGTTTGACTGGTATGGCCATCCCAAAATTTATTGTCCATCCTTGAATGCCAAAGGCAGCAACTCCTGTAGGTGCCAGTCAAACTGAGGGCATCGACGGTGGAAATTTTTGGTCTAGATTATAAACTGAACTTGAAAACCAAACTGGAATTTGAACTTGAAAGTGAACTTGAAAATCTAAGCAACAAGTTCAGATTATTTACAGTTCAGATTGTTACAATTAATATCAGTTCAGATCGAATTTCGTAGTTCAGATTCTGACAAGTGCATGTGATGTTTGTTGATCACCACACGTGTGTTGCCTTGAATGTAAGCCTCATTGTTACTGCATTCACCATTGTTTACCATTTCAGTCATTTGTGTGCAGCGTGCCATTGGCACCACTTCCCACTGTGATCTCTGTCCGGTCTGTTATTGTCGTGGTGGTCTTATGGTCTTACCTCTGCCTCTTGAGTTCCATGTTAAACCTTGCAGATCTTTGCACCTCCTTCTCATCGTTCCCCAGTCTAGCCAAGATAATTACTCTAGATGACATCAATAAATTTCTAGGGCTTGTTTGTCACTTCCTTGTTGAAATCAAACTTCATGTACCACCGAATAGCAAAGCACTGCCATATCGATTGCCTATCTACATTCATAAATGTTAGAATAGGTAATCTAGTTAGCATTGGACTCAATCTATGGCCAGTTTAGTCAGTAACCATTTCATCGTTTAGTGTACAGTATTGCATCATCAGTGCCGGAGCACATGATGTCATTGCACAGTCAATGACATGATGCGCTCCACAGTCCATGACATCAGTAGTTTATACTTAGCACGGCTTTATGTATATAAGTAGATGTAGTGTTTGAAGGTCCAGTTACAAGACTGGAAAAAGACCAAGACTGGACTGGACCTTAACCAATCAAGACCCAAAAATTGATGGACCGATGAAGACCACAACCGCAGTCCAGGCTTTGGTCCATCACTATTTTATTAATCTGAAGACCGCACAAGACCACTCTTAACCGGTTAAGACTGGTTAAGTATACTATATACTAATATTAAATATATTCTAACTTAAGTGTATTTTATATACTGTGGGACAAGCCCAAGGAATCAAAAGAGCAAAATCTTGAGGGTTTATATACCCTTGGTGAGTTTGCACTTATTTGTTTGATATCACTAGTGTTGCTACAGTGATTTTTGACAGCCCATCTTTTTTTTTCTTTTCTGATCTCACACAAATACTCAACAACACCATCAATAATCACATCAAGACATGACATCAATCCTCCACACTCCTCTCACACCGCCATGCCCCCCCCTGGCCCAAATGACGTCCAGTGTCATTTGGGCCCCTCATAAGTGTTTTTTTACATTGTTCTTTCAAACCAACTAACCTATTATTCAATTATTAGGAGTTTATGCCTTGTGATCACACACAATCTCCTACAGCACCCACCCACTGCCACAAGCAACTGCTTGTGGGGTGGATGCATGGGTGCACTACCACCAACCCACGACCTGGCTCCCACCTCCAAACATGCAAGGCTGCCTGACGCCACCACCGCCACCCACACAATGCCAATAGCACCTACGCGATGCCAAATGAGGACATGGCTGCCATGTCACTGCCCCATTGACACCACCAATGCTGCCAACACTGCCAACACCTGACGCCACCTACATGACAACAAATGAGTATGCAGCTGCCACGTCATTGCCCCACCAACGCCGCCCAGTGCCCACACCTGTTGAACCACTTCCACCCAATGACACCAATGCCGCCTACATGATGCCACCTCGTTGTAGTTATTTTATTCACTGTAAATTATGTAGTTACTTAGTTGTCATGTTGCCCAGCCTCGTGAGCTGCTGCTTGCAGGGTGGGTTGGTAATATTACTAATATAGATAGAAATATATGTAAGACCGGTCCAGACCAGTTGAAAGACTGGTCTGGACCAGTCTTGTAACTGGTAAAGACCATGTAAGACTGGTGAAGACCAGTCTGTACAGGTCTGGTCCAGTCTTAGATAGTAAATAAATATATGTTAACCGGTCTCGGTCTCGTTCCAAGCCCCTCGAGGGTAAAAGACCGGACCGGACCGGACTTTCAAACACTAAGTAGATGTAACTGGAGACTACCTCTCCAGTTACAAAGACTCTTATACACTGGTTAACGCCCTCATACCTCATAAGCTCTGTTGGCTGTCTTCAGTGACACCTTGTATCACTCAACAATAAACTATTCTGCAGCTGTCTTGGCCTTGATGAAGACAATGTGGTTTGCATGTGGGACGTACTGAAAGATGTGATTTGGGAGAACCCTGAGCAAGGCGCACGTTATGGGCTGTCAATGGGCAATATAGATGAGATATATCTTCATGGATGGGTGTCAGTCCGTCCAGAGGAGTGGCTTGGTGCGTTATCTTGAATTCTTTGTTGCATTGCTCAAACTGACGATTATCTGGCAGCATATTATATGTTTTATCTGCCTGTCTCTGCATGCGTATCTTGTGGACTGGAGTTAAGCTTGAGGACTCTATCTCAATATTGTGATGTGGCGGCTGCAAGAGAATCTGATGTACCACACAGCTTGTAAAATCAGATATCACCATAACTACTACACCGACAACCACCTCCACCTATGATACTATTACTACAGCTCTACAGTCCCATCCAATATACAGATTGAGGAGCATACCTTTGTTGACATGAAGCTATGTGAGTTCTTTACACATCTGTCTTTGTTCGCTTGGGTCTCTGCACAAAATAATGCCAACGTCTTCAACCATACACTCTTGGACACTTCCAGTGGATCCACCAGTGACAAGACCATTACTTCGGAACAGGTTTCGCGTGCATTCATGGTGAATGCCTTACTGCAGGAATTGGCTGAGAATGCTGCTCCTCTTATTGTCCCAGATATTGGCAACAATGATGAGCGCATGAAGCAGGCAATGGAGCTCTGTAATAAGCGAATGATATATGAAGGACAGCCGCACCTGATGCATGCATGTAAAGTTTGCGAGAAGTTCTTGCCTGGTGATGGGTTCAATAATCTTCATGTGTTCAAATTAATTGTTTCTGGTGCATTGACTGACAACTGGCCAGGTTCATTCCATGCCATTACAATGGATGGTACAAGCATTGGGCACCCATGCTACAACATGCACAATTGTACTCAGCCATTGCTCAAACATCGCACTCATTTTTGTGCAGGTCATAAAAATGAAGGTGTTGTCACAGACTGTGGTGCTCCAGTCCAGCCTGGATTTTGGATGTGCGCCAATTCGTCAAATCGAGCACTTGAGCAATATCGGAATGAGAAGGGGAAGGCTTTCTTTTAACTCAAACAATGACTCCAGAAGTCCAACGCAAGCCATGGGTCCGACTCAATGGGCCAGTTGATGGAGGATGGTGAGGACAAAATTGAGCAGATTCCAGACACCTGCAAGTCAGATCTGGGGAATCAACAACCAAAGGCACGTTTCAGTCGACGGAAGATGCATAATGAGCAACTGGTTGTTGCATGCTGTGGTGTTATTGTTGTGCATAGGACGATGTTTGGTGCCGAGTCGATTTCAGGTGTAAAAGTGTGTGACAATGATGGCAACTTGTGAAAGCTAACATTCAGCCCCACATATCAGGATTTCCTCAAGTCAGTTTATCCACATCCAGAAGACTTGCCTGATGTTGTCTTCTCTGACAATAATTGTCATCTGCAGTCTCACTTGCAAGCACAGGGGGACAATTTCTTTTCTGATGTCATCCTTCCTGTCGACGTCTTTCATTTCAAATCAAAACATAAGGAGACTGATGAGTTCTGTCAGAAACATTGTAATCCTGCACTCTGGCCCAAACTTGTTGATGCCGATGGAAAGTGGGTCTTTAATTCATCCATTGCAGAGCAGGTCAATGTGTGGATTGGCGGGTATCTTGCTATTGTTTGTGACATGCTTCCCCATTGATATGACTTTTTCCTTGATGAGATGATCAAATGGCAGAATCAAGTAGTGGTAGAAAAGCTTTGAAAATCTGGTCAAGTTCCATACTACATTCCTCATGTATGCTAGTGTATATAATATAACGAGTACTCTACAATAACTAGCAGATACTATGACAATGTGATGGTATGTAGAGTGATAAATGTATGGCAATGTTAACATTGGCCTGAGTCAGTCTCAATCATCATCTATTATTATGACTTCTGAGTCCAAGTCCACTGAGAATTTAACCCTCTTCTCCTTTTTCACCTGAACCCCTCCTGTCTTCTCTGTCTTCACCTGGACCCTTTCCCCCTGTCTTCTTGCTATCTTTTGCTGACCTCTTACCAGGAACCTTGCCATCATAGAACTCAGTTACTTCATGAGCAAAATCCTTCCATCGTCCACCATTTGAGTATCCTGCAGTGATGTATTGGTTGCACAAGTCTTCAGGTGCCCACTCCCAGATTCTTGAGTTAATGTTGTAAGATGCCTTTGGAAACTTGTCAGTCCAGGCAGATGGGAATGCAATGGCAAACCGATATTCAAGACTCCCAGTCATTGTCTCCATTTTCAAGAAACCTTCTGACATTGACTTGACAAACTTCAGTGGCCACGCTGCATGACCGGAGCTCAGAATCATCTCATCAACATCATTCCCAGCATCTTGAGTGAGGTCAATGGTTGTGTTGATGCTGGTACTTGGTAAGATAGCTGATTTTGTTGAGTGCTGGACAGTTAAAAGAAGATCGTGAACTGCAGCTTCAATTGGGGGAAGAGAAGCTGAACGATTGTGAGCTGGAGTCTGAGTTGGTGTTGTACCTGAGTGTACATCAGATTTAGATCAGGGAGGAGTGGGTGAAGGCGAGTGTGTAGAATGATGAGATGATGCAGGTGAGTAAGGGGTGGGCGTGTGAGAAGGTGTACTAGGCTGGCTAGGAGATAGGGAAGAGCATGGGTTTGGCAACCTGTGCGGGTTATGGGTATGGGTAGGCATGGGTACGGGTATGGGTCATGACTTAGGTACCCGTGACCCACACCCAACCTGTCACCAAATGTCTATGTACTAACATACAGTTTTGTATTTACAGGTTTCGGCACTCAGATGAGTGTCGACAACCTTTTAATCATTCAGTAATAGAGAATGGTCACATGCAGCAGTCGTGGGGCTTTCTGACTCAGCCCTAATAGACAATGGTCACCTGCTCCTTCATGGGCAAAAGCTTGGTAATATGACTAAGCATGACAAACCATCCTCAAATACATAGTGCAAGCGCAGCGAGCTCATGCTCGGCTAATTAACATTTTTCCCACGCTTCACCTGCCAATTTTTCGAGCACTTTCTTTGCATTTTCTCCACTCCCTCTGCCCCTTTTCTTGGGCTGTTTGGATTTTCCCACTCCCCTGTGGGCTCTTTTCCAGTTTGGGTCTGTTTCTGAAATAAGCAATGTAAGCAATTATAAGCCTTTAGTAGCAAATAAATCAGTTCAGTATAAGCAATTCAGTAAGGTAAAAATTACAAAAGAATTAACAAGTCAAGATGTAAGTTGATGCTTTTTAATTATGGCTTAGGTTGGAGTTCTGTCTGAGTGTCCAGGAAGGGTGAGGGTGGGACAAGGATGAGGGGTACAGTTCGGTTTTCATCTATTCCAACTACAGCAGCAGGATCTGCACCATTGACAATATCTGAAGTAGCTTTATACTTCTGTGTACATTCTGAGCATGAATGCTGATCAGCAGCTCTGATTAATCCATTTTCACCAAGTATATTAAAAGCTTCTTTGGTGACTTCATCAATTGCCAATCCATCCTTCAGTTCTAAATTTAAATCTGATGCAGCTGCTATAGTTTGTGTAGATTCCTGAACAAATGCTTGCCATACTTGACGACAACTAATTTTGAATGGTTTGTCATGTTGATGTACTCCAAAGCTATTGTTCCAATATTCCATATAAGCAGCAGCTGAAGCATGAAAACTGTATATTCCATTGATGACAGCATTTGAAAAAACTCTGTCAACCCAAAGATTTTGTCCAACTTTTAAATATGTTGCTGAGTTCAGATACACTTTTCGATGATAGGTTTCTCCTTCTGTAACACTTTCAGTCAGATGTTCATGGTCTGCTGAATATAAGGTCCCACATCTGGTGCATTCACCACTAAGCACTGGGGTATTTTTAAATATTTCAGAACCTTTTATTAGTGTCACCCTTGGTATATCTCAAATTTTGGTAGCTTGATGCAAAGCCCATGGTTGGCAATTCATATCTTCACAGATAAAACTGTCAGGACAGATTACAAGAGCAGGTTGAATCTCAGCATGAGAAACAGGTAGCAATTTTCCCTGAAACCTTCCTTTTGTAGTGTAAGGATATAATTTCAGAAGTTTAGAAAACTGATCAAGTTTTCCTCCTAACAAGGTAACTTGTGTATTGTCAGTACCTGTAGTATTCTTTGGACTGTCTGGTTGCAGAGTATGTTGTTGTGCACCAAGCTTTTCATTTAGTGCACGCGCCAATGACTTGATCCAAGCACTGGTTTTGATGTGGTTTTCGCCTTGAACTTCAGGGTTTTGTTGTCTTGCATGAAGTGTTAAAAGCATTGGGTTATTTGTAAGTGTGAATAACACTGTGAGAACAGTTGCTAGTGAGACATCAGAGCTAAAGTTTTCCTGGATAAAATCACTGAATATGGCAAAGGTAATATTTGGAAAGGCACTCTGATCTGGAAGAGCAACTGTTGTAGGTAATACAGCGAGAAAAAACACAACCCAAAGCATGGTAGTACACATTTTCAAAGCAGACAACAAAACACCGATCATGGTAGGCAAAAACCGTATAGTACAAAACATCAAAAGACTGTAAACATACTATTAAACCTGAAGAAAAAAAGGGGGAAAAAAAACTACTTTTTCTTTTTAGTAACTTTCTTATCTGCTTCCTTGGCTGCAACTCCCTTCTTTGCCTTGGCTTTCTCCTTTTTATCCTTCATCTTCCTTTTTTCCAACCATTCTTTTAAATCTGAAAAATGGTAAATTGCCTTCTTTGTTCCCCACAAAGCTTCATCGTCATCATCATCATGGCTGTTGTTATCATTGTCTTGGGGGGTGTCAAGCCATGCCAGCATTTCCTTGTATTTCGAAATATCCTGAAAACAAGGCACATATTGTGCATGATAGACAGACTTGGAGACAAACAGCTGCCTGATTTCTGTCACAGTAACTTTCTGATATTCACTTGGCCATAACCCCTCAGCTATAATGTGTTCATATGATCAAACAGCTGCAAGGCAACCCTTGTATTTAGCCCAAGCAATGCGAAGACTCTTGCTTTGAGAGTCAGCTAAAGACCCATTAACTTCCAGAAGGTCTTTAAGTTCCTGCCTGGGCATAGGAACAGCATTTCCATCTTTGGCAGCAGATTTAACTACTGCTGGGTTCTGAACTTGTAAAGGAGCTGCTGGAATCTGAGAAAGAGATGTAGATGGTAGAGAAGTATTCAAATCTGTAGTGTGATCAAATGATGTCTAGAACATCATAGTCAGAAAAAATAAAGATTAGAATATCACATAAATTTACTGCAAGAAGTGAAATGGAGTAATTGCCATTCTTGATGTCCCAGTTGATTTTGGTGTTTTTGGTAAAAGCTTTTTCAAAGTGGCCTTTTACCAACCAATCACCATGATCATGAACATAGAGACGCTGTTTCTTGTCTAACAAAAATTAGAGCAAGTCCAGGTTTGAAAAAAAACCCTAACCTCTAATAGGGGAATAGTCATCAGCCAGGGCATCAAGGACAGGCTGAATGGTGCCAGTGACTGGAGCCTCAGCTGTCATAGAGGGCTGCATGGCACTAATATCCAGGGATTGTGGATTACTACTAGAAACATATAATTTGATCTTTCCCATTTGAGTTGGCAATTCCTGTTCAAAATCCTCAATAGGGGACATGTCAGCCATGTTTGGGGCATTCCCTATAGCTTTGCCTCGAATAATGCCACCTGTACTAATGGTAACAAGTTTTTTGAAGATAAAAACCACAATATTACCTGTAATACATGATGCCCCCATCAGATCTGAGTGGTCACCTTGACTAAATAGCCCAAGTGTAGAATATAGAAAACACTAACCTTTATCCAGCCGACCAGCCTTGTTCCTGGGTGGAGTGTGAGGGGGACTCTCCATCAAAATATCTAAGTTTGATCAAGTAAAAAATAGAAATATATTAAAATACATAAGTATACCTACCATGATCACCAGAGGGAGCTGGGTATCATTCATACACATGACATAAATAAATATATAATAATGAATCTTACCTTCATGCCCAGGGGGAGCCTGGAGACTGGGACAGGATTAGCTTGTGGTGGGAACAGGTGTAACACTGGCAAGAATATACCTGGTACCCATATTTTTGTCATCACCCCCATCAAACCCCTGTCCGTGAGTTTCCCCGTCGTTTCCACTGGGCATGGTGTCCTCGTGCATGGTGTCCTCGTAGAGTTCAGCCCCTTTCGCGTAGTTGCTGGGGGTGGCACCGTCGGTGGCCTTGCTCTTCCCCTTTGTCGCGTCCTTGGGGTTGGTCTCGTCGCTGTCATTGTCCTTGCCGCTGTCGTTCTCGAGATCGGCGTCGTCTTCCTCATCGTCCTGGTCCTCGTCGTCGTGTTTGCCATCGTCCTCGTCGTCGTCCTGGTCCTCGCGTTCGCCGTCATCCTCATCGTCCTGGTCCTCGCATTCATCCTGGTCGCATTCGCCCTGGTCCTGGTCCTGGTTGCCATGCTTGTTGTCGCCTTCCCCATCGTCGGTGTTCTTGGCCTCGTTGTCATCACCACCCTGGCTATCGCTCTCATCCTCGTTGCTGGAGGCCTCGACGATAGCCTGTGGGAGGTCTGATTGGCGTTGCCGTCCTCCGGTAAGTTTCACCTTTGGTGGCAAGTGGGAAGCACCAGCAGGACGGGAGCGCTTAGGGGGCGCTACACTCGTCCTGCTCGCTTCAAGTATTTCTTCGGCACTAAATTGTATTAGTTAGTAATAGGAAGTGAAATGGAACCAAGAAATAGGAAAAGAAAGCGAAAAAAAAAAGAAAAAGGAGTGGATGATGGGAAGAGGAGGGAGGGGGGGTTGCTTACGGAGTTAGGTGGTCAGGGGGACCACCAGCGTCAATGAGAGCGTCTTCGGCTGCCTTAGCTGCAGCCGTTTTCCTGTTATCGAGAGTCAGTGAGGGGGGGGTGCATTGATTTGACTTTAGCTGTCTTCTTCTTCCCTTCTCCCTTTCCGCCCTTTCTGCCCTTGCCCTTGCTCCCTCCCTCCTTCGGTTCGACCACGACGTTGGGCTTCGCTTTCTTGCGTTGCGTTCCGGCGTCAGTTGTCGAAATCGCCCGCTTCCGAGTCTTCGAAGCGGGCGGCGAGGCTGTGCGGGGGTTGGCTCGTGTGGCGGCGGCAGCAGAGCAGGTAGTACGAGTCATAGCGGAGCGTCGATGGAGGGCGATGGCTGGCATTGAAGGTGGTCGATGGGTGAGCAGATAAACAAACGACGCACGCATTTCCAACCAACGTGTGACGAACCATGTGCCAAAACATGTGGCAATGAGGCTGTGTGGCCTGGGTCTTACATAATTGCCTAATTCACAAAGATGTACAATGGTTCCGTAGTCTAGTGGTTATATTGTCCCGTTTGTGTCAACTTTCGATCTCTGAAAGCTTGGGTTTGATTCTTGGTGGTACTGCAGATTTTTAATATATATTCCCATTTATTACAATTTAATACTGAAGCCCAGGAATGGACTGGGATTCCCATGGAATATTCCTTACATCCCTTACAGACCTAGGAACAGACTGGGAATGAACTAGGAATGGACCAGGAATGGACCAGGACTAATACAAGGCAATTCTATTCCATTTCTACTACCTAGGAATCAGGAATCATTCCTGGTTCATTCCTAGGATTCCTAGGATTCCTTAGGAATCTGCAGGAAAAGGGGGGGGAGTGTAAAGACCTCCATGGCAGCTCCAAGTTCAGTTGAAGTAGACGACACCGCTATCGTCATGGTCTTGCAGTTGCAGCACCTCCCCCAGCAGCTCCTTCAACTTGAAGTTCAGTTGAAGTAATATATTGTTACCACCATGTTGCAGCGCCTCTCATGGCAGCTCCAAGTTCAGTTGAAGTAGACGGCACCGCTATCGTCATGGTCTTGCAGTCACAGCGCCTCCCGCGGCAGCCCCTTCAATTACCTCGAGGCGCCTCTCGCAGCAGCCCATTCAATGGTGTCGAAGCACCTCTCACGGCAGCTCCTTCAAGTTAAGTTGAAGTGGTCCTGCATGGGTTGGATCATCATCCTTTTTACGGCAGTCCGAAGGCTTCATATTCCTACAGTGTTCACGGTCTTGTATACATCAAGCACCCATCTTAGAGCACTCCAGCCCAAGTTGCGGCGTCCCGTTGGTTGGAAGAGATCTAGCGCCTGAAGACTTACATCATACAGAGCTTCCACAATGAGTTGTCACAGCCGATGCAGGCTGGCATTAGCATGTCCACTGGCACCAAGTGTTCGACTTGGAAATTGAATATGGTTCGATGTACCAGAAAGCCCCAATAAATCCCACCTTTGTCACACCTCTGATTGAAAGTCCATCCATCTCTAGAGTCCGTCAGCCTAGGTTCACACCCTCAAACACTAATTCTGACAAGGTCATGATTGACAGGGTTGGCCTTCTTTGATCTCGGCTTCATTGTGGCCCTTGTGATCTCATTCACATCAGAACCCCCTTCCCTTGTCTTCAAAGCCACCTATTAGCTAGCTTGGCGCTTCACCCCCCATTTGTTCAACAATGGCCATGCCCAATTTTGATGCTGACTCTGACTCTGACTCTTTGAACTCTGTATTTTCCGATACCCACGATTTCCCTCGTAACCCCGAAAAACAGCGAGCTGAGTCACCTCTGAGTTCAAGCATGTCCGAGTTCGAATCCACTTCCGCAATGCATTCCAACGACATCCCTAGCGGCGAGGTTCAGCTGTGGGGAGACAACCATGTTGGATCGTTTGATCCATCTGCATACCTAGCACTGCCCATGGCCAGTGAGGCCCTCTCTGGGGTATCGGGTCCAGGTTCCAGTTATGAAGGTGAACTGACAATGGGAGATTCTGATCCATATGTGCAATATCTTGACAAACTCTTGGGCATGTCCATCTACTGGAATACGGTATGGTCATGTTCTCCTATACACCGTATACTCGTTGGATGAACATGAATCAGATGGAGCACGAAGCCGCATGCAGATGGCAAGAGGATGTCCAACTTGGAATCAGAATGACATACCTTTCTTCTGAGGAAGGTATGTAGGTTATTGTACCTTTGGCGGGCTACTCACTACATAATCGTTGATAGATCAAAGGATTCCAGACATTTCCAATCCAAGGGTACAATGTAAGTGTTTCAGTATCTACCATGGCATGTATTACCAATCTCACTATTATTTCCCCAGTTCTCGATGAAGTCACATCTGACCCAGTGTACGGTCATGATATGCCATGTCAAGAACTGTTGTACCAGGAAACAGGTGGCCTTGACAATTGGACTAGTGACCCAGTTGCATTGCCTATGACACGTTCTCAAGCTGTGTCAGGGATGGATGCTGATGTATTCACTGCACCTGGCATGCTAGCGAGTAGGTGTAACTTTGGCGCTTCAGCAGGGGACATTCCAACCCCTGATCATGGTGATGCTGTGGCGTCTCATGCCACTGGCTCAGTCACTCAAGCTACTTTGTCGGCTGTCTTTGGTGCTTCACCAGCAGCCATCAAAGCAGCGTCATGGCGACTACAGGTCAGGTTTGAAATGGCATGGCTGTCATATCCACAACAACTGTCTCGGAGTGCTGTGCAAATATGGCAAACATGTGTTTTGTCGTCTAGTAAGTACCAACCCTCATGTGCAAATTAAATTATACTTACAGTCACTCCTGCACTTGTAGGTGTTCTTTTAGCCTTGGTTTGTACTTTCCACCCAGCCTGCCATTCATCTGACCCACCACCTTATGTTTTTTAGCCTTTATGGGGTCCCATTCCTATACCAGACACACCGCAATGGCCAAGCTGGCTTCCACATGATGACATCCACATTCCATCTGTCGAAGTTGTTCAGGATTATGTCACCTTCTTTCCTAATGATGTCTGGTCGGCCATCATCAACTATGCGGATTTGCAGCTCGCTCGGTTTGACTTCAGGGTGCCATGGTTTTCGGGCCATGATTTTCGATGTTTCTACATTGTCATGCATCTGGTTTTGTCTTGTATTGCTCTGCAAAGATCAAGGAACAATGATGAATTTCGCCCCCCTACAACAATTGTTGATACGCGTAAGGGCTATTTCTGAATCTCATTTTATCCTGCTAATTTATTGTCAAAGGGACTGACATTCGCTACCATTTTGGGTGGATAGAACGACCTGCTGAGGCAATTGTGCGATATGTATGTCATCATCACCAGACACCATATGAATTAGATCTCAAATTATTTACTATTCAGCTACTTCGGCAGGCTGACAGATGGCGTGCTGAAGCTGTGCGCCTTCTTCGTTCGAGAGTCAGGACAAGGATCCGTGAAGGGCGATACGGCAGCCTTTCAGAGCTTTCGACAGCCATGCAGACAATGGATGGATTTCTTCTTTACCAGTCAGTGATAAGCATGGTATGTTGTTGTCGTCGGCCGTTTGGTGTGTGGCTTTTGACTTTTTTTTATATCATAGTCTGGCTCTAGTAGTTTGCGATTCAGTTCCTTCATCTTTCTCAACAATCTAGTGGACTTGATTTTCAGTCCCATTCATGACGTACGACAGCATTTCTTTGGCTTCCGCTCTGATGCGATATTCGATGCTGGACTTGGTGGAATATTAGCAAATGAAGTATTTGCTAATGGCGCATTCCTTGTAGGTTCAGTCCATTGCTTTCATGTTACTTAATAGTTTACTGACATGAGCAGATATTCATCACAGCAATCGAAGAACTTCGTCCACATGGAGTCTGCCCAGCTGCTCTGACGTCCCATGGGCATTACCAGGAACTCATTCAAGGGGCAATCATGAACATCACGCATGACAAGCAATATCAAGTACTTCTGAACCTCATAAGAACAGAGAGGGAAACCCACCTAGAGGCGTTTCGATTTCTGGAACAGGTAGTTTTCCAAATGGCGTATGGGTGCAGAACTACGTACATTGCACCTCCTCCTGCACCATCATTCGACCCAGATGATGAAGCTGTTGAATGGATGGAGCTTACACCAGGTGATGGTTGTGTGTGGATTGCATTCACACAATAGGTTTTCTGTTTAATCTGTTGCTTTGCTCTGTTCCATCAGTCAATCATTTGTCTTGAAAGCCTTCTACAGTAGTAAGCGACTGGTTGCCTGAAACTGCATGGAGTCAGATTTGTCACTGGACTATGGTTTCATTGCAGCGCCTTCAATTTCCCTCTGTTCAAGCTACCAGTTGATTGTCCACGAGGTCTGCCATGAATTCTGACCGACTTGGATGATCAGTACGTCAGGGTTTCTGAGTTGGGGTTGAAGTACCTCAACTTGAACTTTGTCATTGTTCCTGTCTCAGGACCAGTAACTCGCTCATTCTTTCATACATCATGCGCGTCCACATCCAACCATTTTCTCCTTTATTCGACACTGCATGACCGAGCCTGAGGCCATCCAAGAATGATACCCCCTATGGCACAAGTGTTGAGCGCCAAGTAAGAGTGCTGCATCATTCCGCGTTGCAGCACCTCCTATTGATCTTCCTTCTGTGTTGCGGCACCTTCAACCTCATGGTGGCTGGGGTTATTTTTCATGTATATACTTGTGTAGTACCCTCCCTTGCAAAGGAGGTTAGTGAATTAATTTTATGGACCAAATTATGTCAAGTGCATTTGTGTGAGGGGATTAAAAACTTATTCATTTAAACAATCTTCCTTTTAGATGTCAGTGTGGGTATACTTCACAAACGAGTCCAAAATTCCTAGTTCTATTATCCATTTTGCTTATTTTAACATGTACAAAGCCTGCCAGTGAGTGATGTTTTAATGTTGTAAGATGAAAAGAGCTGTAGAAGCCCAAAATCGACTATTCCAGTGACCAGGTCAAGAAAATCAGCCTATCTGAATTGTCCACTCCCACTTAGGGATTTGCATGGACTGCTCAGAGGGCATCCTCCACAACACCATCTGGGTCGATGCTACTCAAGGTTGAGACTGTCATTCCAGAGTTGGTTTGGAAAGAATTTCCCCGGTTGTGATTTGCAGGCTTGCCAGCCTCTCCCACTGGTGACGGGGGGACCAGATTGCAAAGTTGTTCATACAGATAGCAATTGAAATGAGCTATCATTCTCTCCAAAATACCTCGAGGCAGTGAGTGTGGCAAATCCACATCATACAGGATATTGTGATGGCCACAAACATAAAAAGCCTGCTCAAAGTTCTCTGAGTCAATAGACAGACTCTCAGTCAGGCCCTTGAGGATTTTCATCAACTCCCAGCACACAGGACAACACAGCTTGGACACTGAAATCCAGTGACCCTTCAAGTCCTGCAAAATGAGTTAAATTTCTGAAGTAAAGCAGTAAAGGTTGGGAAATACCTGATGGAGTGCCTGTAGTTCACCAATTAGCTGTTTAGCTTCTTGAGTAGTCAATTTGAGGGCACTGGGGTCAAAATAAAGGAGAAAGGCGGCCAAGATAGCCTTGCAATGCTTATCGCCAGGGAAATGTATGTTGTCTGGTTTGGTAACCTGATCACCTTTCTTTGCCTGGCAATGAGTGGAGTGCAGATGCTCAAAAGTGTAGTAAATGCGGTGGAAGGAAGAGCGGGAGTTGGCAGGAGCAGAGTTGAATGCCAGGATATGCTTCCGCAGGATGTTGATGTACTTTGTTGCACTCAGAGCCCAGTCGGATTTGTTCCCCAACCCTCAAATTAATGTCTCCATGTACTCCCAGGAACCTCCTGCCATCTTCAAGCGCAGCACAGCAAGCAGCTTCATGCGAACATCCACACCAGGTCGGAGGCTCAAGGAATGGCTCTCCAAGACTTGCTTCGCAGTGAAGTGTCCAATGTATCCCAAGATCATTTTCCTGAGCACTACAAAATCAACATGTAGAGGGTCGTCTTTCACCACCTCTGTAGACTTGTGGCCTTCCTCTAAGTTGACATGTTGAGGATCATGTTCTGATTCATTGTCTAGGTCTTCCTTGATAATTGGTCACTCCCTGTCAACAGTATTCCAGCCTGCCACATCAGATAAAGGGAGTAGCCAATGGTCTTTTGCAAACTGTATATAGTTGTGTTTTGAAGAGATGGAAGGAGTTAACCTCCCAGGGAATTGCTCAGTTAAAAGTTGTAGATGTTCAGGCAATGCATTAGAGTTTGTGACAATGAAAAGGGCTCGGACAAATGAGCAAACAACTTCCATGCACTGCCTGACATGGCCCCATGGGTCAGGCATGCAGCTGTCCGCTGAGCCTACATGAGCACCTTTCTGTGCAGACTCAGACTTTGTCCTCCGATCCTTCTCCTGATTTGCCCATGCTGCAGCTACCTTCAATTCTGAAAATGAATGTACATAACCCATCAGGATGGTGATAAGGAAGTCGTGAAAGTGATGGGCCATGTGTCTGCAATATACCTGGTGCTGCGATGGCCGCACTTGGAGACATAGTACATCATGAAACTTGTTTGACACGTCCGACGTCTCCATCAAAGGAGAAGCCCTCATCAGAAATTTCATGATCTCGGGGTTGTGTTTCAGGGCTTTCAAGTAGCCATTGAGGGTCTGGTCTTGAATACAGGAGTTCCAATCATGTTGGTCAATTTGGTGGATTCGCGCAACATGTACAAAAGCCCGAGTGAAGTCCAGTGGACGCATCGTCAATGGACCCTCCTCCAGCAGCTCATAACGAGATATTCCACAAATGTGCTCAACATCTCCTTTTGCTGCTGAGGTTCAGCTGCCTTATATTCATTCAGATAAGAACAAATGGTCTCCACATGGTCGGAGAGCATTACTGTTCTCACTCTTATCATCACATAGAGTGAGTAATGAGCAATGAGGGAATGTCGGTGAGAATGCTCACATCTCCATGGCCCCCAGTCTCTTGCTTGCAACCTCAGGCCAAAAATTATTACCAGAAATGATAGTCAGGCCGTTTGGGAGATCAGGGAGAAACGAGTCATACTTGTCATTATAATCTGGGTTGGAGATGACAATGATGCTAAGGGAATCCCTAGTTCCTTCATCTTCAGTGTATGGAATATTAATCTCTATCCCAGCATCGAATGGTGCAAATACCTGTGTGCCTGGGGTGCTATGGGTTCCGGTATCTTCCTCAAGGCTCTCCTTAGTCTCATTGGCGCATGCAAGACCCCCAGCACTGTTGTTGGAAGCGGCAGCAGAAATTACTTTGTGGTTGCGCACTAGGATGGTTGTCACTGCATCAATCACACCTCCATTTCTCTGAGGTAGCTCCCAAAATTTAGGAGCTCATCAGTCAGGTAATGTAGGACGACCCTCATTGACTGCAGTGAGGAAGGAAAGAAGAAGGGTTAGGTTGTGGAATTCTGTACTGAGCTTGTCAGCAGACTTCATGCTTAATTGACACAGATCTCAAACAAGCAGAGGCTTATCGATGAGTCACCCCACAATTGTGACTATGAAGTTCCATGGCACTCATGCTTTCTGATCCAGCACCGGCCACTCAGTAAAAAATGTAAATGTATTGTTTTGGTCACACTATGTCGGGTCTAGTCAGGTTTGTATGAACATAAGACTAAAAGTCCGTTGGAGACATGCAGTCTGGGAGCAGCAGGGCATAGCAGTTGTATTCGACAAACAAACAGTCTCTACCTGTATGCTAGGATCAACCTGTGGTCACATGACCATGTGTCTACCTACAGTCTGTGGGAGGCTGGCCACATGGCTACACCTGTTTTGGGACTAACACCTGACCAAGCTATAGTCAATGCTTAGTCAAATTTCTTAGTCAAAAGTAAAAATGGGGGTCTGATTGGTTTGGTCAGGTCAAAGTCAACTGTTAGGGGCACTCAATTATTAAGTTCACCAAAATCAAATGGAAATGACAAGAACAATGCCACTCAACACACCAAACCCAACCATAAGTGCATCCCTCACTGCTGTCATGAGCTACTGCTTGCCTAGTGGAAAGGGGCACTATATGAGAGGGACAGGTGGGTGATCAGGACAGAGGAGAGAATGCACTGACTCACTCTCATAGTGTGTAGGTGGGGCAATACACAGCCAAGGAGGTGATGGAAGGCAGCGGAAAGAAGGGGAGACAATGTGGCACCCACATGAGCCAGAGCAACTGCTTGTGATACACAGATGGTGTAGCCATGACATGAAGATAGCAGAAGGGTCGAGGGATTGAATTGGGTAACATGATACTGTGTGTCAGAGGGCAGCAGCAGCAACTTACCTTCTCCGAAGATCATGAAACCTTGTGCTGAGGATGGACAGCTACTAGTATATTTGATTGAGCAGTTGGGTCTATGCACTACTAGTGATGCCAATGGCTAAGCAGGTCAAATAATCAAAAATGCAATAAAGCCTCATATAAAATACTGAGAATATTTGACAGGATAGATATCCCCAAGAGCCGGGGGGTCCTCTGCCAATGCTAGGCATGCTTATCCTTAGCCCTAGTAAAACAATATTCAATCCTACAACTATGCTGAGAGTATGCACACACCTTAAGAATATAGCAAAGGTGAAATCCTGCAGATGCAAAGTTGTGGAATAAATTACTTTGATGAACATGCTTGCCGATATTACACAAGTGGTGGAAACAATGCGATAGTTGTAGGTCCGCTGAATTTACTCCTGCCAGCGCAATGGCCGACAGGAAATGCAAATGCTCAGATTGTGATTGCTCCAGATTTTGTGCAACAGCATAAATAAGATTTGGCCAGTGTTCAAGACTAGAATGTCCCTGACAGTAGCAGTATTATGAATGGGATCAAGTGGGATCGGAAACAATCAACATACCAACTGAGGCATCAACAGGAATTTCCTTTTCGTTCTTCATGTTCTCTACCCCTTTACCATGAACTTGGGCAAACATATCCAGGACACGGTAATAAAGAAACTCCTTTGCTAGTAGATCCACATCTGGCTTATGGGATGACATATTTCATGTTCCTGTATTGCAAAATTTGTGTAGTAACTGTAAACCTTGCGCAGGGGCATGGTCAGGTGGAAAAAGGCCAGCTTCTCTTAACTTCTCTGCTGGATGAGCTTCAGTCCATAGCCAATACTCTCTGACCTTGATCAAATTTATGTACAGCTTTAACATCCTTCAGATTCCATACAACGTTCAACACAGATTGATGTACTCACTAACAACTCAGGAATATCTTTCAGTTTGTCAAGCCCATCAGTAGTGCAGAGGATGTCCATGTGCCATGGGATATCATTGAACACCACACTTTGAACTTGGAAATGGTCCATATTCAAGTTCAGGAAGTTTGTACTTCACAATGGTGTCACAAAGTTCAAGTTCAGTTGGTCGAAATACAGGTTGTGGGAACAGGATCAATGTGACAAACAGGACCAAATTTTTCCAGAAGAGCCCTAACCTTAATGCACTTTCCAATAAATCATAGACAATCCCACAGAATGGTCTTCAACTTTGAGCCAAATCACCAGAAGGGAATCAATACCAAGTGAACTTACATGTTAACAAAGTACTGATGATCAGGTAGGCATGAAAGGCTACAAACTCCATTGAACATGGCCCTCAGCATTTCTCCATTATTCTTACTTGGCACCTGGTGGCTTGCGAACATTTCCATTGGAAAGCCAAAGATTGTAGATGTGCATATCAGAATTTGGATTATAACTTATTAACTTTTTCTACAGCTATGGGAAGGACTTGGAAATTGAAGGCCTCAGGTAATCAAGGATGCAGAGAACAGGCTCTGGAGAGCAGTAATTGAAATTGCAACAACATCCTGGCCACTGGAGGATGTTATAAGACATGGGCTACAAGACATACAGCATATTATTTCTGATGATCCTCATGCGTGTGGACTTGAACCCCATTGGTTCAGACTGGGTCAGTTGAAATCAACATATCCATGTCTGTCCTTGCATCTGAGAGTAATTGGTTTACCCTGGCAGGCCTGGACAAAGAGCTATCGGTGAACACTCTACATTCAATGCACCCCCTTCTGCGCAGTGCAAACACATCTTCAACCCTTCTATGTGAGGAGGAAGAAGAATCAGAATCAGAAGAATTGGAGGCAAATGGATCTTCTGAGAAAAAATATGATGAGCCTGAGGGCAATGTTGATTTGGATTCTTTTGGATGGTGCATGCCAAGTTCTCCACTCAATGGTCCCAGCCCCTCTTCCCCTGTGGTGTCGATCACAGATTGTCCAGGACCTTCCAATACCTCAGCTGCTGCTCTGTCAGCTCCTGCGACAGACCATAGCCCTCCCCCACCCAGAGGTCACAACTTGCATGGTCAATCTTTCCCAAAGCAGCCTGGCATTACTCGGGAAGAATCTGAAGGCAATGTCGTGGTGATGAGAGGTGATAACAAGAAGGAGAAGGAATATTCCATGGATGTCGATACTGGCAACAACATCATGTCTAGCCCATTGGGTGCAGTCAACAGTGAAGATAACAATGATAGCACAGGTGGGGTGGGTGCTTTGAAAACTGGTGAGGAGACTGTATTGTGCTTTGGATGTTGACCCTAAAGATGTGGTACCAGGTGATGGTGACCCAAGTGACTCATTACATATTGTGGAACTGGGAGATGGCCCATGCAAATCTGGGAGGAAGCGAAAGACTCCACCGCCACTCGAGGCTGAAGGAAAGAAGAAGTCAAAGCCCAAACCCACATCATGGAGGAAGTCAAAGGAGAAATGAAAACAGAAGTCTCAGCATTAGGGAGAGGAAGCAATGCTGAATTATTTTGAGGAAATTGAAGTGAACAGGAGAAGTCAATTGATAGATATCTACAATCTTATGGGAGAAATAGTAAGCTCCCTTCCTAGCACCACTACTGATGTATTAATTTTGCCCAACAGAAAGAGTCTGCTATGTCAAACTTGGAAAAGATTAAAAAGGTAGAACCCTTTCTCCTGTAAATGTTTGAATGATATATCTCACTTTCAGCAGGCACACCTGTCTCCCTTCTTGGGCCTGCAGGAGAAACATTCTTGTACACTCCCATTTTCCATGTAAGTCATCCCATACTGCCTGCATGGATTTAATCATATCCACCATTTAGCATGAAAAAGGAGGTCTTTACTGTCCCCCATGTATTCCTTGCGGAATCCGCACGGAATGGGCGGAATCCATGTGGAATCCGAGTCATTCCGCATGGAATTGTGACCAATCAAATGAGTGGTTTACTTGTGCAATACAAGGTCGGATTCCGTGCAGAATCCTAGCCATTCCGTACGGAATCCGTGCTATTTGCTCGGAATCCATGGATTCCGAGCGTCCTAGTCCGAGCAACTGATGATCAGCACGGACTCGGACTGTTCCGGGGTGTGTTGGAGTCCATGCAGACTCACACGGACTGTCCGTGGACTATTTTTAGGCTGTAGCAAAAGATGACTACAAGGGGACTTGAACCCCAGACCTAATAGGAACATGAGAACGTGAGCCACATTTAACCGCTGCACCATGAAGTCTTGTGGTAGGTAGGGAAACTATTCCCACATGACACCTGGCCACTTGACCTAAGGGTTAGTCTATTATTAGCCGGCCCATCAAACACAGCCCACGTCCATCAACATCACCTCTCCATCAACATCACTCACCACCCCCCACCACACATCACATATACGACCTCCCACGCACTATCGACACCCATGCCCACCACCCAAACATCAAACTCGAAGACCAGGAGTGGCCGTCAACTGGCCTCTCCTCCCCCTTCAAAGTCGACCGCCGCCGCACGCAAACGTGCCACGTCATCGGTCGACGACGGAGCTGCAAGAGCCAAAAAAGCGAAAAAAGGCCCATCAAAGGACGAGGAGGAGGAAACCAAGGGGAAGAAGGGGAAAAAGGGGAAGAAAAGGTGAGTATCGCCCCCGATTCACAAACGTCGCCCTCACGTTCCTTTTCCAGCCGTAAAACTGCTGCTACCCAGGCGATGGAGGACGCTGCTGCAACCCAGCCATCCCATCTCACAAAGTAAGTAATAATTCATTTATTTTCTATCTTTTTACTCACTATTCTACACATTACAGGACTGAAGTAGCTCTCGAGACCAGCGGCATCACCATCGCTCCCCCGAAACGCACTAGCACCGCAGGAGCATCCATCCCCCCACTCCCGACCCAAGACACCTCAAGGCGCCGCACCCAAGAAACCTCCACAGCCCCGAAACGCGGCCCGACCAAGCCGTCAGGACCAGAGGAATCCACCACAGACCACGAGGGCAAGAAGGCCGGCTCGGGTACCCAGACGAGCAGCAGCAACGGGTAGGGAAGTGCACGGGTAACCCGCGGGTACTTTTGGGCGTACCCGTACCCGTACCCGCGTCTACCCATACCCGCAACCCGCGGGTCATGAGTCACGGGTCACCGCGGGTACGGGTAGACCCCCGTCTCCTGTTGTGTAACACCTCCTGCATAGGCCCCGATGATGATGGCGACAACACTATGTTGTCGCCATCATTGTCGGGGCCTTGCATTTGTTACATACATTTAACTAATGGTTTTGGCACTCAGATGAGTGCCGACAACCTTTTGATTACTTATGTACTACATGTATGTACTAACTAACTTAATATATATATTATTTACGGGGGAAGCACCGCCCCAGAGGAAGGGGAAGCTTGTGGAAGCAAGGTCTTATATACCGGATAATGTTTATCACTATTTGGTTCCAGTAAACGAACGCGAACGCGACATGTCGTTTGCTAAAACAAGTTGATATTTGCTATTGTTTGGTTTCAGTAAACGCGAACGCGACTTGTTTCTGTGTTTGCATTCATTTACTTCAACTATATAGTAGCATTAATTATCAACTAGTTGATATTTACTAGTACATAAGTATTGTTTGGTTTCACTGTGATGTGTGATTTACTGAAACAAGTTGATAATTAATACTACTATATACATAAACGAGTCGCGTTTACTGAAACCAAACAATAGCAAATATCAACTTGTTTTAGCAAACGACGCGTCGCGTTCGCGTTCATTTACTGGAACCAAATAGTGATAAACATTATCCGGTATATAAGACCTTGCTTCCACAAGCTTCCCCTTCCTCTGGGGCGGCGCTTCCCCCGTAAATAATATATATATTAAGTTAGTTAGTACATACATGTAGTACATAAGTAATCAAAAGGTTGTCGGCACTCATCTGAGTGCCGAAACCTGTAAATACAAAACTGTACATAGACATTTGGTGACGGGTTGGGTGCAGGTCACGGGTACCTAAGCCGTGACCCGTACCCGTACCCGTGTCTACCCATACCCGTACCCGTGTCTACCCGTACCCGTAACCCGCACGGGTTGCCAAACCCGTGCTCTTCCCTAGCAACAGGACTAGCGACACCAGCAGCAGTGACACCGGTAGCAGCGAGGACAGCGAGGACAGTGAGGACAGCGAGGACAGCGAGGACAGCGAGGACGACGAGGACAGCGAGGGTGACGAGGAGAACAACAAGGGCGACAACAACGGCGACAACAAGGGTGACAACAACAAGGGCAACAACGGCGAGGAGGACAATGACAAGGACAAACGCAACAAAGACAAGCACAACAAGGACCACAAACGGGGCAAGGGCTGCAACGAGGACAACAACAACAACAACAACAAGTGCAACACAGAGAAGCACAACAGGGGCCGCAAACAGGACGAGGGCCGCAATAGCGGTAAGTCGCCGCTCTCCTGGCCTGATCATACCTGCTTACCTGTCCCTTATTTTGGTAGGCGACAAGGGCCGTAAATGCGAGCCAGGTGAGTCCCCCCTCAGTGCTGCCTATTGACATCCCCCCACCTCACCCCCCTTTTTTTGTAGACAACGACGGGCGTCCTGCCACCTCCACCAACCCTGACACCACCCCTCTCATCAGCGACGGCGGCCATGGGTCCAAAACCCCTGCCGTCTCTGGAGGCAACTACCTAGGCACCGACGACGCCGGCTCTCTAGGCGACAACCTAGGTGACAACGGGCGTGGGTCCAACACCCCCGCTGTCTCTGTAGGCAACAACCTAGGTGACAACGGGCATGGGTCCAACACCCCCGCTGTCTCTGTAGGCAACAACCTAGGCGACAACTGCCGTAGGTCGAACTCCCCCGCCGTCGCTGCTGTAGACACCGTAGTTGACAATAGGAAGCTTACCACTGTCGTGGGTACCCCCGATGTCGTAGACAGCAACAGACTGCCTGCCACCCCTGCTAGCAGTGGTGGAGGTGATTTTATTCTGAATTATGTAGTGGTGATAAAATTTATAACTCAAAAATTTATACAGATGTTGTGATGGATGACAAATATGAAAAGAATAGTGGGCCTACATCAGAAGGTGAGTTGTGAACTATGAGTAAAATATATATGTTTGTACAATATAATTCTCAGATGTTCGCATGACAAGTCCACCACAAAGTCCAACACATTTACAAGGAGCGTCTCGTACAATGGGAGGGATTTTACGAAGTCAGGCAGTTGGAAATGTTTACAACTTAGCGGACAAGATGGAGGTTGATTTAGGGTTTGAGGATAGCCGAATACGCCCAGCAGGTAAAGTTCATGTTTACACCACTCATTGCAACCCCAGTGACTTGAAGCCGTACCTTTCACTCAAACATCCGGTAACAAAGAGCCTCGCTCCGGTTCTTAAGAAACTGGGAATTCAATATTCACCTGTCAAAAGTAAGTGTTGCGTAATTTCTAAATATTACGGTTCTTGACCAACCGTTAGAGCTAAACCAGCGAGTATTTGTATATGAGGATGATATGTGGGCGGTGAAAGGTCGGTATGATGCTGCTGTCAAAGAGGATGACGAGATCAATTGGCCAAGTTTTAATGAGCAGTTCACGCTCAAACTCCTCATTGTAAGTTGATGATTTTTATACTCTTCATGTCCTCTCAAAAACAAGCTAGACATCCAACCTTGCACTGAGCAGTGTTCATGCATCGACTGGTGATACACCGGGATCTGCTTCAACTCCAGTATCTGCTTCAACACCTGGCCCCCCTCCATATTCTGCTCCCCCCACTGCCCCATCTCATTTATCTGTCAAAGAAGAACTCATATCTCTTCTCCACATTCCACCTCATTTGACTGGCACTGCCGATGTTTCACTCCAGGTCGCATACCAGAAATACAAGGCATTTCTCCTCGCAATTCAGACGTATAACGAGATGACGACCGCAGGTACTTGGACAATCAAACGACCAACCAGAACTGATATCGTTGCTTTGTTTGTCTCGAAATCATTTTTTCACTCGCATTACAAGCGCTATTTTTCAAAGGTTGCAGAGTATGAGGACATGGTTGCATGGTTGGATGATAGGGAGGATTGCCTGAGTGATGTAGAAGTGTGGGGGGTTGAAAAGACGATTTACACCTTTACTGATTTGGCTGTGTGGTTGGAGAATGGAGGAAGTTTGGAGGTGAAGGGGGACAGTGAATATAAAAAAGGAAAGGGAAAGGGGAAAGGAAAGGAAAAGGAAAAGAGGAAGGAGAAGGAGAAAGAGAAAGAGAAGGGGAAAGGGACGGAAAAGGAAAAGGAAAAGGAAAAGGAAAAGGAAAAGGAAAAGGAAAAGGAAAAGGAAAAGGAAAAGGAAAAGGAAAAGGAAAAGGAAAAGGAAAAGGAAAAGGAAAAGGAAAAGGAAAAGGAAAAGGAAAAGGAAAAGGAAAAGGAAAAGGAAAAGGAAAAGGAAAAGGAAAAGGAAAAGGAAAAGGAAAAGGAAAAGGAAAAGGAAAAGGAAAAGGAAAAGGAAAAGGAAAAGGAAAAGGAAAAGGAAAAGGAAAAGGAAAAGGAAAAGGAAAAGGAAAAGGAAAAGGAAAAGGAAAAGGAAAAGGAAAAGGAAAAGGAAAAGGAAAAGGAAAAGGAAAAGGAAAAGGAAAAGGAAAAGGAAAAGGAAAAGGAAAAGGAAAAGGAAAAGGAAAAGGAAAAGGAAAAGGAAAAGGAAAAGGAAAAGGAAAAGGAAAAGGAGAAGGACAAGGGAAAGGGAAAGAGTAAGGATAAGAAGAAGAAAGCTGGAAAATCCACGTAAGCAGTTATCTGTGGACTATATGAGTGTGTCTGTCATATTGTACTTCTAGTGCTGGATTGTTTGTATGGATGTTCACCCTGCTCCATACTGTGTTTTCAAGATTGTCAAGATCATTCCCAGTCATTATCTGGATGACACTGTGTTTGGCAATGCTTCCCGTTACCCAGGCATCTTCCACAGGATCTCCGTTCCCCAATATTCCATTCAAGACATTCTCACAATTTATCACGGAAAACTTCAGCTCCAAAATAACTTTATCAACTGTCCTCATGGTGTTGTTCTCCTTGACGGAAAATCCTGATCTGTTGAATTTGCATTCACGGCAGCAATATGTCAAGTGTCAGGGAGAAAATTGGACTCAGGCATCAGGATGGATAAAAGGTCTGGCCCGGGCCATAAAAAAACAGGCAAAACAGCCTTTAAAGATGAAAAATGTGGATAAAGAGATGAGTGACGAGGAGGAGGCAACTGCCTTGGGCTTAAAACTGGATTCCCTTGCAAAGCTTTTGGATCTGCATCCATATGACAGAGATGGGAGATTTCAAGGCAAATTACAGCCAATCTCTGATGAACTTATCCGACCTGCACACATCATCTGTCCTAATGCAATGGAGTGTCAAACTATGGATTGCAGGTCACGATCACTGCTTCAAAACACGCCAACACAAGATGTGCCACATGTTACACTTATCCGCAACAATGTGGTATATGGGAATGTTCCAGTTTTGACAGGGCAATGTTCCATTTGCAAAACCAAATATATGGCGGATCACGAGCAGGCAGTGGAAAATCAGGTGGAAAGGAGATTCAGTCGGTTATATCTGAATTCAGCAAAATACCTCAAAATTGGACAAGCTTTATGGGTTGATCGGTTATTCTCCCGTGGTGTTTTAAATGGGATATACGACTTCCATGCATCCGCAGCAGCATATACAGCATATTGGAATCACACCTTTGGGCAAAATCAGCTGGTTTTTTTGCAACAAGTTACTCGTCGTCAAGTTTGGCAAGCATTTGTTCAGGAATCAATTCGTGTGATTGCTGCTTTATCGGAGGTGGATCTAGTACTCCAGGATGGGCTAGCAATTGATGAGGTCACAAAGGAAGCCTTTGCTGTTCTTGGAGCCAATGGTGTCATTCGGGTGGCCGGAGGGCATACATGCTCAGAATGTACACATGAATACAAATCGACAGCTGATGTCCTTCCTGGTTCAGATCCATTGGCGACTGCTGGATTTGATGACAGAGTTCCTCAAGCCCCTGTTGCTGTTGGTGATATCCAACATGCTCAAACTCCACCAGATAACAGAGATTCTTCAGTGGAGAGTGATGATATGCAGGTTGACAAAGGAGTTGTACAATTAGTGGTCCTTGATGGCATAGTAACAGGCCCTTCGGTATGCTGCAAAGATTCTTGCTTGACTAAATTCTAACTGATGTGAATATCACAGCGCTGTGCTTATGGGGATTGCACTGATGGACTGGCAAATGCTCGTGGTGGTGTATTTTGTGCTTTGCATCAGCATCAGCATGGTGCAAAATGCCGTGTTGTGGGATGTTTGGATTCCAAAGTTACTGGAACACAGGCATGCACACAACACCAAGCAGATTGGACCAGATATAAGGGCAGTTCTGCTTACCAAAGGGTATCAGGGTTTTGAAGAATGTTGCGGAGGCCTGGAGAAAGTTTACCATGGCAGGCAGCTGCAGAACCAAATCCACAATGTCACGATGAAGAGATGCCAGAAGTCCAGCGATCAAATTACTTCACACCCCGCCGGTTTTATTGTATGGAAACTATCTGTGCTCCATGTGGAGTGGTTATTGCATGGGCAAAGTTTGCAAATGCAGAATCACCATCCAATATTTTGCATTTCTTGGAAACAGTATACCCTACTGAGGAATCAAGACCAGCCTATATTTGCATCGACAAAGCTTGCCTGGTGCTCCGTCACAGTATCACCAATAACAGCTGGGACACATGGAGAAAAACCAGCCAATTGATTGTTGACTCATACCATTACATCAATCATCGGCTAACAGATTTCTTGTGCCGAAAGTGGTGCAATCCAGCAACAATGGATGGATCTGCACCAAATCTTGTTATCGTGGAGCATGACAGGAAGGGGGTTCCTCAATATAAGCGTGCATTTAATACACAGGCTTGTGAGCAACTTAATGCCTGGCTTGGTGGTTTTGATTCAGTTTTGAGGAGAATGACAGTGGGGAATTTTGACTGGTTTTTGCATGCAATGTTATCTTATCATGCTTGGATGGTGATGGAGAAGCAGCAGCAGAGGTTGGGACATGACAATGAGAGCTCTGGTGATAGTAGTGACTCTGATAGTGACTCTGATAGTGACTCTGATGATTAACAGTGACACCTAACTACCCCAGTAACATTCTTGTACTAGTATTAAACAAATACATTACCAATCTCCCATGCATCCTGAGATAAACTGAGTATTCAGTCACAATCAGTGCACAGACTCACTTGGATTCCATGTGGAATTCTTCATACTGAGTTTTTGGGTCACAATCAGTGCAGATTCCACACAGACTCACTCAGATTCTGTGCAGAATCCTTTATAATCTGAGTTTTTGGTCACAGTCTGTGTGGATTCCGCGCGGAATGAGCAGAATCCGCACGGAATTCTTCATAATCCGAGTTTTTGGTCACAGTCTGTGCGGATTCTGTGCGGATTCCGCGCGGACCACCTCGGATTCCGCACGGAATTGCGTACAAATCCCCCTTTGGGGTACTGTCTGTGCGGATTCCGCACGGAATTGCTTACAAATCCCCCTTTGGGGTACCCAATGTGCGGACTCCGCGCGGACTGACTCGGATTCCGCGCGGAATGAGTGGATTCTGTGTGGAGTCCGCAAGGACACATGGGGGAGTGTAAATTACTGTGAAAAAGAGGTTAAGCTTTTTAACATGATCTATGATGCCATTGTCAAATCCTATATCAACAATCAGCCTGCATGGATGGTGGATAGAACAAGTGAGCCCAAAGGGTGAGCAAGTTATCTTATGTGATGAGGAGTAGCAGAAAGTAATACAGTTCCTTGGTTACACCAAAGGACCAGTTTTTGGCTTGTAGCCTCTTCAGTACTTCTGCTGGGTTTTTATAGCCAACCAGACTATGTGACATGTGACTGGCACCAAGCCAAGCTAATCAGCGCCAAGGACACCACAGCCCAAGCTTTTCCCACTGTCTGTCAAATGCTGAACACATTGGAACAACATCTGACTCAGGAGTACTAGGACGTTAGGGCTGTGCCCTGATCCAGCACCTGCCAAGTCACAGATAAGAGCCTCAAGGCTCTTATCACCATGTGCAAATGTACAGCAATGAGTCACCTGAAGTCGATCTGACAAGATCCGCTAACATCTTGTCATCACAAGACAGAACATGAGTCGGTTTCCTGACTCACCTGACTTCCTTATCTCTGATCTGAGTCATGAGGGAGGGCAGCGCCTCAGCATTGTGTGCCTAGCACACAGGGCCATGCCATGCTTCCCAAAGGGTTCTACCCAACACGCCTAACACAAGGTCTTATATACCAGATAATGTTTATTACTATTTGGTTCCAGTAAATGAACGCGAATGCAACACGTCGTTTAAGTTGATGTTTGCTATTGTTTGGTTTCAGTAAACGCGAATGCGACTCGTTTATGTGCTGCATTCATTTACTTCAACTATATACTAGTATTAATTATCAACTTGTTTCAATAAATGACACATCATGTTCAGAAAAGTGAAACCAAACAATATGTACTAGTAAATATCAACTTGTTTCAGCAAACAATGTGTCACATTTGTGTTTGTTTACTGGAACCAAATAGTAATAAACATTATCTGGTATATAAGACCTTGCTTCCACAAGCTTCCCCTTCCTCTGGGGCATCGCTTCCTCCGTAAATAATATATATATTAAGTTAGTTAGTACATACACATAGTACATAAGTAACAAGCTTCTGAAGCATGCCTCCAGCACTCTGCTCACTTGGCTCGCATCACTCCTGCAGCCTGCTTCTTCAGCTTGTCAGGGGGCTGCGCCCCCGAACCCCCTGCTCACGTCCTTTACTCATTCTGTCATCAGAAATCCCCATATACATCTTATTACCACAGTCAGCAACCACAGGCCCCTGTCTGTGTCTGAGCATGGAAGCCATTTCCAGTCCAGTCACCCTGTGTGACATAACATACTCCTAAAAACAAAAGCCCAGTTGAGGAAATGGATACACAGCAGAGCCAGGCCATCTCCCTCAATCCCTGCAATCTCACACAGCCTTTTCTCAGTATCAGCCATTTAATATCCAACACACACATCTTGTCAACACAGGCAGGGACCTTTGGCCCCTGCCCATGTATAGGAGGGTCTTCATAGAGCCACCTCCCCCCCCTCCCCCTTCCCATACCACCCCCACTTGCTCACTCTCCCCACTGCCTGGCCTATCCCCCTTATGCTCACACCCCCCCCCCCCCCCACACCCAACCCCCCTTCTTCCAGCCCATTGGTGCAAATCCTTTCTCCCCCCCCTCCTCCCCCTCTCCACCTCTCTCCCCACTCTGTGGTAGGGTGACGAGGCCCACTCGTCAACCCCACCTTTTTGCCAGACTTCTTCAAGATTTAATACCTTGTTCAGATGGCACCTCATTGGCTATTTTATTTGAATTTTATTTGATTCTTTCATACTTTGTGTTGCTAACATCTTGTTCTATTTTTATTTTATAGGCTTTCTATGCAAATATTCAACTCATGATGTGCCTGCCACATTCTTCCTACACCTCGACCTCAGTGTTGACAGTACCAGGTCCTGAGATGGAAGAGAATGGGGGGGCATTGAATTCATTGATTTGCCCTTTTGATTTCATTAATTTCCCTTTTTGATCATGCTGTTAATACCTTCTTATGATGACACAGATGCTTCCAGGCTCATCAAAATCCAAATTGACGGGTAGATCTGATGGACGTAGGGTCGAGGAATCTCATTCAGGTGCCTTCTGCGCTTGATGGGGCAGAAGCGACATCGCATCAATAGAATGCCTCGATGACGACTTCCTCCCTGAGCCATTGCCAGCAGTGAAAACCCCTAGATGAGGACACGAAAAGGCCTGTTCTTCACCTCTTCCACATTAGATACATCCCTGTCCCTTGACGGCTCCAATTCCCTTTGATGACCATCTTCTCTTTATTTTTAGACTACTCTTTTGGTTGTTTGGCCTGGTCGATGCAAGAGAACATGTGCAATCAGTCTTGGGCTTGTAGTTAGAGATATTTCATATAAAGGTGACCTGCCACCTCTCAAATGCAGCATTGTATCTTATCCTTTTTGATCCCATACTTTCCCCCCTCTCTGAGTCTCATTCGATGAGCTTAAGGCTTGTCTGTCCCTTCTTTCCCCCTCTTTTCCCTATTTTCTTTCTTCTTGCTTACCCCATCCCTCGCGATGTGACAACCTCGTCAACAATTCACCAACAGACTGTTGGCCCTGCCACAACTCCCCCCTTTCCCCCCCCCCCCCACACACTCTCTCTATTCTCCCCCTTTCCCCACTTCCCCTCTCTCCCCACTTCCCCTCTCTCCCCACTTCCCCTCTCTCCCCACTTCCCCTCTCTCCCCACTTCCCCTCTCTCCCCACTTCCCCTCTCCCCCCTCCCTCACTCTGTCTCACATCCCTCCCCCTCCCCCCCTCATCCTCACACCCTGCTTCACTATCAGCCCCTCACCTTCACATCCCCTCCCTCCCCCCTCCCCCTTCTCCTCATCCATCCTCCTCACCCTCTGTAGGGAGGTAAAGCTGGAAGCTGACTAGAGGCTTTTGGACGAAGGGGGGCATTCCTCTGAATGTCTCAGAGGTCAGGAATAATTGTCTCAGTATATACTATACATATAGTATATATAGTATATAATGCTGAAGTAATGCTGAAGTAACAGTAATTAGTAATGTCATAATTACCGCTCTGGATATAGCAATTATAGGCTTGTATCCCAACACTCCCCCTCAAGCCTAGAATGGCTGGGTGAAATGGTTAAGTATTTTGTCATTACTCCCCCTGAAGTCAAGGGTGGAATAAGTTTCTCCAGTTGCATTAAAACCTCTGTGGTGGAAAAAACCCATTGGGAAAAAATCCAACTCACGTGAGGAAAGCTGCTGGGTTAACCTGACTGAACTCCCATCTCGTCCCTATGTCGTGTAAATTTAGGCTTCGGCAGAGCCTTTGTTAATACGTCTGCAGTTTGCTCCGGATCACGACAGTTTTGAATTTCTATTGATTTATTGGCCACAAGATCCCGGACCCAGTGATAGCGGATAGCGATGTGTTTTGATCTCTGATGAAATTGAGGGTTCTGAGTTAAAATTACTGACCCTTCATTATCGCCTTTAATCACTGTGGGGAATTGTTGTGCAAATCCGAGTTCTTCATATAAATTTCTTAGCCATGTGGCTTCGCGTCCAGCATCTGATAATGCAATATATTCAGCTTTGGTAGAGGATAGTGCAATAATAGTTTGTTTCTTAGATTTCCATGTTATTGCTCCCCCGGACGCTTTGAAAATATAGCCGGTTGTGGATTTAAGATCTTCAATATTAGCAAATGAAGCATCAGCATATCCGTGGAAGAGGTTATTGTTTTCAGTCTCATCTTGGGATTTATAAATTATCCTGAGAGTTTTCGTACCAGCCAAGTACCTGAGTATTTGCTTTATTGCACCGTGGTGTTGTAAACCTGGGTTAGCGGTGTAGGCGGCCAACTTGTTAACGGCAATGCTGATATCGGGTCGTGTGGAATTTGATAGGAATTGTAGACATCCTAATAATTTTGCGTATGAATTACTCCTGTTGGGTTCATTATAATCCGGATTCGCCGATAATTTAATATTGGGATCCATTGGCATTCCAACTGGATTCGCGTCAAGCATTCCCTCCTTGCGGAGAATATTTTCAATGTATTTCTCCTGAGATATCTTGATCGCGTTGTCTTGGCACGTAATTTCTATGCCAACAATTTTGCTCGGCTGGTTACTTCCCATTCCGTACTGAGCGTATTTTTCATATGCTTCATCATAGAATCGGAAGACGCAAAGAGTAATGTGTCGTTGACCCAGACTGTTATTATTCCCAAGTCATCGTCGACCCTTCGAATATACGCGCATGGATCTGCAAATAAGTGTCCATATTCGTGAATTTTGAGTTTACCATCAAATTCATTATTCCACTCTCGCCCTGCCTGCTTTAGTCCATAAAGCGGTTTCACTAACCTACATACCCGGCCTGTTCCATCTTCTTGTCCTTCAGGTTGCTTCATATATATTTCTTCTTTTAATGTGCCATTGAGGTATGAGCCCTTTACGTCCATCTGTTGTATTTTTAGACCCTTCTTTGATGTGAGCACTAATACTGCTCGGAGCGTGTCCATCCGGACTATGGGTGAGAAGGTATCTGTATAATCATAGCCTGGTCGTTGTGCACATCCTTTTGCAACTAATCGTGCTCAGTATCTTATAATTTCCCCTTGTTTATTTCTTTTCCGGACAAAGACCCATTTGTTCGCGATCGATATCACGTCAGGAGGTTTCTGGACCAATTCCCATGTCCCCTTCTCCTTTAATAGGTTCAATTCATTTTGTATGGCTATTTGCCATTCCAGCCAATCAAGGGAGATCTGCGCATCTTTGAGTGTGTTTATTTCGTCTCCAGCAATTACTGCATAGGCTTCATCGTTATCTAGGAAGGTATTTGCTTCTTCCTCTTCTGTAAGGTGTAACAAGGGTTTATAGTTGGTACGAACTCCACGTGTTTGTCACGGTTCATTTCTCTGCATTGCACGCGTCTTGCGCGGTTCATCAATATCAATGTGATCATTATTATCAACTCGTTTCCGCTTCCGGGATTGCTTCTCTGGGTTACAAGGTTCTATTTCCGGTATATCCGGTTCTTCTCCGATCGGTGATGCAGCTCTGATCAGAGATTCATCATTTGTGATCAGCAGTTGTGGGGGTGGCTGTGCCTCAATCTGCCTACGTTCGGGTTCTATAATTGGAATTCTTGGCGGCGCACCTCCATCAGACTCCCCCTCGCGCGTCAAGGGTTCCATTGTATTGTCTTCAGAAGGTTTAGATTTTGGAGTACCAGTCAATAGCTCGAAATTCCGCGAAGTTAATACATTACGCATTTTGGCATTGTAATATTTGACTGCTCCGGCACCGTCGTTGTATCCAAGATATGCGCGGCGCTTTGATTTAGGAAGCATTTTTCTTTCCTTTTTCTGACCTTGTAATAAGATCCATACTGGTGCGCCAAATTCGCGTAAGTGTGAAACATCCGGTTGTTCATTGTGCCATCCCTCGTAAGGAGTTAATTTCCGAAGATGCTTCGTATATGATCGGTTGCGGAGATAGGCGGCGTGCATGACGGCATATTCCCAGAGGTATTCTGGGAGCTCACTCATGGATAGCATTGCACGTGATAATTCGACAAGTATCCTATTCATTCTTTCTGCAATGCCATTTTGCGATGCAGAGTATGGTGTGGTTAATCGTATTTGTATCCCACGTTCCTTAGAATAGTTTTCCAATTTTTCATTGACAAATTCTTTTCCGCAATCGATTTGAATCCCCTTGGGTGTTCGGCCTTGTGTTTTTATATAGGCCAAATAATTTATTACTCCCTGTGCTGCATCACTCTTTTCTTTTAGACATTTGATGGTGACATACCTCTCGGCGTCATATGAATAATAAATAATAGTGTTTTCCGTTGATGGACTTGACGGCATATTTTCCCCATAAATCTATATGTGTCAATTCTCCAGCTTTAGTATTCCATTTGACTGATTTTGGGAATGGTTTAATGTGTTGTTTTGCGGCTATACATGTCTCACGTTCTGGTTTTGGGGTGGCCAGATCAACATTAAATCCTTTTACCATATTTCCGTTGAGTAGTAATTGTAGCCCAGTATATCCAATATGTCCAAATCGTCGATGCCATGTTTCCCAACTGAGTGATTTTTCATTTCCACTGAAAGTTATATTATTTTCAGCGTTGTTGGCAGTGTCGCTCGGGTTTCTAATAATCATTTCCATTTTGTAGAGATGATTATTGATTTTATTCCCGTGTGCAATGGCTTTACCATTTTTATTGATGAGGGTTATTTCCCCTTGTCCCCCTTTGTATTTTCCTCCTGCGGCGTCCCATCTTCCTAGCGAAATTAAATTGTTCCACGTTCCTGGAACGTGCAGAATGTCTTGAGATGAAGAATATATTTTTCTCCATTACATGTCGCAATTAGATCAACATTTCCTAGTCCTTCTATTTTTGCCTCTTTCCCTCCTACACCTGTTACGGAAATGTATTTCATAGGCTCATAGGAGGTAAATGCTTCTTTTTGATGCATTACATGTGAAGTGGTTGCTGAGTCGGCCAGCCAATCATAATAGATCAGACGCTCATCAATTATGGCATCGTTATTACATGCATCAAAATTATGCCCTTCCTCGTCTGCTGAGAAAGTAATATGTTCTTCTACTATCATTGAAGTATCCCCGGGCTTCTTCTCTTTCGCTTTCTCTTTCTTCTTTCCCCAACAATTCTTTGCGTAATGTCCAAATTTCCCGCAGTTACGGCATTTGTTCCCATCAAATTTTCGGCATTTGCTCATCCAATGCCCCACGCGCTTGCAATGATCGCAATAAGATTTGATGGAGGTTTTCTTTTCGGTAATACGGTTTTCCAGGGATTTACTGGGACCGGTAGCTTTCTGGGTTCACACCAGATTTACACTCCCGCCGGTTCCGTTATTATTCCCGTTCCGATTTAGCCGAAGTTTATATTCCTCTCATAATAATCCTATAAACGCGTCCGATGATAAGTGGTGCTTGGGGTCCAAGTCATTGGGATCATTTGCGTTGCCATTGTATGGCTCCACATAAGTTTGCCAAGACGATGGTAGAGATGCCGATATGATAGATTTGAATCGGGTGTCGGAGATATGAAATTCCTTATTAGGGAATTTATTGATGCGGTCGCGGTAAGATTTCAGGGTGTCCATATGCTTTAGAAGATCGTCAGTAGCGTCGGCCTTTGTCTCATACAGTAGGCACTGAATATGATTTATGGTTTGATGTGCCTTGTTTTCGTGAGTAATGGATAGCGCGGAGTACATCGCTTCTGCCTTAGTTTTTGATCCAACGTGATTCATTTGCGAAGAGGTAACATTATGTATTATAACTTGCTGTGCCCAGGTGTCGTTCTTGTCCCAGTTGCGTGCCCCCTCGGCATCCCTGGATTCTTTTCAGCGTTTTATGGCCCTGTTAATATATCCAGTGATGTCACAATTAATAAATACCCGTTTCATCCTTTCTCTCCATTCGTGCCAATTCTCATCAGTAAGGTGATCCTGATCGGAGATCTTGTTTATGTTAGAATATTCTTTGGTACAAATTAGAAGGATCGTGGGCTTCTTTTGTTTCGGCGGGATTCCCGCCTTGGGCGCGGCTGGCGTCGCTCCACGCTGTAGCATGTTGGGAAGCGGCTGGTGATGGCCCAAATAATTCCATATGGTCAGCTAAGTCTGAGGGTTTTCTTTGTCACTGTCCGGGACAAATTCTTCAATATTGCTTGGGGCTCTTGACATGTTGTAGAAGGTTTTGTAAATAGATTTTTGGGTTGTTTAAAATAAGCCAGGGCCCATAACCTGTAGGGAGGTAAAGCTGGAAGCTGACTAGAGGCTTTTGGACGAAGGGGGGCATTCCTCTGAATGTCTCAGAGGTCAGGAATAATTGTCTCAGTATATACTATACATATAGTATATATAGTATATAATGCTGAAGTAATGCTGAAGTAACAGTAATTAGTAATGTCACAATTACCGCTCTGGATATAGCAATTATAGGCTTGTATCCCAACACCCTCCCACCCCCTTCCCCCCTCCCTCCAGCCCATTGGTGCAGATCCTTTCACTCCCCATCCTCCCCCCCTCCCCTCTCCCCCTTTCCATCCCACCCCTCCCTCTTCCCATCCCACCCCTACTCTCCTGCTTGACTGCCTGTCCCTGACCTTCACATCCCCTCCCTCACTCCTCACCATCACCATTCCCCTCATATCATTCTCCTCCTCACACCCCTCCTCATCCCTCACCCCTGCCTTATTTTCTGTATCACTCTCCCCACTGTCTGTCTCACCTCACATCCCTCACATCCACATCCCCCCACACACACTTCCCTCACTCCCCTCTCTCACTCTCCCCACTGCCTGCCCCATCCCCCTCACCCTCACACCTCTTTTCCTCACACCCCACCCCCTTCCTCCAGCCCATTAGTGGTAAATCCCTTCTCCCCCCCCTTCTCCCCCCCCCCTCTCCCCCCCCCCTTCCATCCCACCCCTCCCCCTTCCATCCCACCCCTCCCCCTTCCATCCCACCCCTCCCCCTTCCATCCCACCCCTCCCCCTTCCATCCCACCCTCTCCCTCTCACACCCCTCTCCCTCACACCCTGCTTCACTGTCTGTCCCTCACCTTCACATCCCCTCCCCCTCCCCCTCATACCCTTCTCCCCACCACACCTCCATCCCTCACCCCTTCCTTATTTTCTGTATTACTCTCCCCACTGCCTTTCTCACCTCACGCCCCCCACCCCCACATTCCTCCTCCTCTCACACTCCCCCTTACACCCCTCCCCACTGTCTATCCCACCCCCCTTTTCCCTCACAGCCCTTCTCCCTCCCTCCTCTCCCCCCCCCTGTCTCCCCCTGTCCCCCTGTCCCCCTGTCCCCCTGTCCCCCTGTCCCCCTGTCCCCCTGTCCCCCTGTCCCCCTGTCCCCCTGTCCCCCTGACCCCCCTCCCTCACTCTGTCTCACATCCCTCCCCCTCCCTCTCACATCCCTCACCATCACTTCGAAATCCAAATTCTGAACAGAATGTACAACATAATCAACAGACAGAAAATATATCTGTTGATTGTATGGATACTGAGCCAGCACCAGTCAAATTGATTGTAATGGATGGAATTGTAATGGGACCACAGCATTGTGCTTTTGATGGTTGTACTGTGGGTCTTGGAAATTCTCGTGGTGGAGTATTCTGCCCATTTCATAACACAGAATATGGTGCCAAATGCAGAGTGCGGGGTTGTTCTTCTCCAAAAATTAGTGGAACACAAGCTTGTCATCAACATAGAGAAGAGTGGTCAAAACATCAATTGAATCGCAATCCAGCAGTTTTGACTGGCATGAGACGAGTATTACGGCAAGCTGGTGAAAATGCTCCTTGGCAACCAAGAGCTGAACAAGTTGCTCAACCACATGATGAACCTGAGCCAGAGGCACCAATGCCTAAAAATTATTTTAGTCCTGCACGATTCTACTGTGTTGAGACTATTTGTGCTCCCTGTGGTGCTGTTATTGCTTGGACTAAATTTGATAAGTCTGAATCTCCTACCAAAATTTTAGAATTCTTGGAAAAGGTTTATCCTACTGAGGAGTCCAGACCTGATTACATATGCATTGATAAAGCTTGCCAAGTTCTTCATACTGCCATTTTAAATGGGAGTTGGGACAGAATATGGAAAAAAACCACCTGATTCATAGTTGATAGCTACCATTATATTAATCATCGAGCTGATGATTATTTGTGTCGCAAATGGTGTAATCCTGCACCATTAAATGGATCTGCTCCAAATCTGGTAGTAGCTGCAACTGATAATCAGGGTCGAACTTACTACAAACGAGCTTTTAATACTCAGGTAGGAGTGAGTTATATTAACTTTTCCAAGATTGATTTTACTCTAACAGGCATGTGAACAATTAAATGCCTGGATTGGTGGATTTGAAACTATTCTAAAACGAATGACACCAAGCAATTTTGATTGGTTCCTACATACAATGCTATTTTATGTGATTCAGAAAAAGGTGGAAAAAGATGAAGATGAAGAGTCAGAAGATGGTAGTGATGAAGAAGTATAACCCTAAACTATTGTCTTAGTAGTATATAAGTTGTTTGTATCCCTCTAGTAGTTCTCAGTTGGAATATCAACTAAGTTATATTCTCCTCTGTACATTCTAAATCTGCCTAACTTTCTCCTTGTCCATTCCCACACTCACCATCTCTCACATTCCCATGCTTCCTCATCTTCACATTCCCACACCCCCTCATCTCCACATTCCCATGCCCCCTCATCACATTCCCACACACTCTCATCCTCACAGTTCCACATCCCCTCATCTCCACATTCCCATGCCCCCTCATCCTCATATTCCCACACTCTCTCATCCTCACATTCCCACACACTCTCATCCCCACATTCCCACACCCCCTCATCTTCACATTCCCACACCCCCTCATCCCCACATTCCCACACTCTCACATTCCCACATTCCCATGCTTTCCCACACTCCCTCATATCCTCCTCCATACATTCTAAATCCGCCTAACTTTCTCCTTGTCCATTCCCACACTCACCATCTCTCATGTTCCCATGCTTCCTCATCTTCACATTCCCACACTCCCTCATTCCCACACTCACCATCCCTCACATTCTCACATACATATATTCCCACATTTTCTTACCAATCCATCATATTCACCCCTATCTACATTTCTCACACTCTTACACCTGTTTTCCCACACTTTTACATTCCCATACTACCCCCACACCCATATCAGGAATGAATCAGGAGTGGGATAGGAATGGACCAGGACTCCCTAGGAATGATGAGGAATCCACGGAATGGACCAGGAATGAACCAGGATTCCAGGAATGGACCAGGAATCCTCAGGAATCCACAAGGAATGGGGGGGGAGTGTAAATTATTGCTGGTTCCTTCCAATTTCTACTCTTCTCTTTGATGCTTCGTAACCGCCTTGTTTGCAACAGTGCCAACCCAAGCCAAGCATTCTGCGCCATATCACATGGGTGTTGAGTGCCTGAAGGGGCTGCACCATCCCGAGCTGTAGCGCCACCAAGGCAGCTCCTCTAATATTCAAGTTGTTTAATAAGGGACTCAGACGATTCTCTTGAGAGTCTTCTACTAGTATTGAGTGACCGATTGCCCGGAACTGCATGGAGTCAACTAATTTGTCTTTGCATGGTGTGTGGTGGTGGTTTGTTACTCGGGCTAACGCCTTCGAGTCCTCACAATTCTGGGTTGCAGCGCCTTTCATGGCAGCTCCTTTCTGTTTCACGATAACCAGCTACTTGTTCACCCTTCTTAGTGGTGCACTCGCAACCCTCATCACCGATTTCCCCAGACTCACTCCCCAGTGCTCCTGCTCCCAGTCGTCCTTCAGCGCCACAACTCTCAGTGTATTTGACCCATTACATATGGAGCATTTAATGGTGGCTTTTGGCCCATGTAGTATGGTCCAGCTAAGATGGGCCCATGTTGTGTGATAGACCATAGGATAAGGGTGGGCCCATGTTAATGGGATACACCATGTGAATAAGGTGGGCCCATTGTGATGTGACTGAGTGAGTGAGACCATTGATGATGGGTGGGCCCAGGTGTGAGCTGCTGGAGGCAGTATACCATGAGTGATGGATGGGCCCATGGGTGATGTATCGGAGGCAGTAGACTATGGGTGATGGATGGGCCCATGGTCTAGCTTATACCGGAGACAGTAGACCATGGGTGATATATCGGAGGCAGTAGACTATGGGTGATGGATGGGCCCATGGTCTAGCTTATACTGGAGACAGTAGACTATGGGTGATGGATGGGCCCATGGGTGATATATCGGAGGCAGTAGACTATGGGTGGTGGATGGGCCCATGGGTCTGCTACTGGAGACAGTATACCATGGGTGATGAGTGGGACCATGGGTGATGGATGGGCCTGTGGCTCAGCTACCTGGGACATTATACCATGGGTGATGGGTGGGCCCATGGGTGACCTGTTGCAGATAGTAGACCATGGGTGATAGGTGGGCCGACGCATCAGCTACCAGAGAGCATGTGTAATGACTGATGGATCTGCCTGGTCCTAATCCAAGCCCTCACCCTATTCCCAATTCCTGGTCCATGCCCTCATCCAATTCCCAATCCCAGTAGAGATCTGTGCCCTCTTCCAGTTCCTGATCCTGGGTCTAGTCCATGCTGTCTTCCACTTTCCAATCTTTGTCCCCCTTTCTAATTACCAGTTGTATTCTGGGCACAATGGCAGTGAGGAATCTCAATTGAATTCCATGAATTAATGACCTGCCTATTCCAATCAGGAAAATCTCAAACAGACTTATTCTCAATTTGCAACTTAATGAACTTGGTTCATGCTTGATTCAACTTAGATTACCAGATTTCATGCTTGGATTACCAAATTTTGAATCCCAAGCCCAAATAAGTACTTGCTAAGCAGTAAGCTAGGTTGTTTTCTTATTTTTGGCTTATTTATGGTTAGCAACCAATAAGCACCCTAAGCTGAGATTAAGCCTGTTCAAATTTTTTTTCAGATTTTTCTGAGGCCATTCATTGATGCTATTGAATTTTTTTTAAATGGGCAATATCATTGCCTTGCCCATTGCACACATCATTTGCATTCCTGTTTGAACGTTGAAGTCCCGACACCCTCACCGCAACATTCACGTCCACAGTCACCGCTTTTCATACCTCATCCATCTACTCATTCATCTACTCATCTACTACTCAATGGCGCCTCGAGACACTAGCCGTTTGATTGTTCCACACCGCTGGCCATTTAGAGTAAGTTTCCATTCGTCATTTTTCATATGTAAATGTTTATTTGAATTACAATAGTGTGGTCAGCGAGTTGAGGCATGGGTGAGCGGTCAGTGGAGGAGAGGAAGGTTTGACCAGTATGACTATACCCTTCAGCATACCTTTCAAAGGGAAGGGCGGCGTCGGCTGAGATTTGTAAGTTGTTCCTTCCATTTTGGTTCTTTTCCTTACTGATATTGGTGGGATAGCAGGAGCAACGATGTGTTGGAGGGATGATAGTCCTCGACAATCAGCGAGTAATTGTCGTCAACTTGCGTAATATCCGGCATCTTGTATAGGTAAGTGATACTTTTTCATTCTGTTATTAAATATCCTTCACCTTGACTAATGCATTGATCCCAGTTATATTATCATGTATATTTGTACATCTACCAACAGTGCCGCTGTGTACAAAATCAATCGGGGTTTATCAGATACGAGACTTCGTTATAGAGTGCAGTAAGAAATTCCTGTGCCCTCACTGTAACTGTGCACACTAAATAAACGCTCCCAGCTATGTCGAACAAAATTGTGACCCACGGGGGTGTTTGGTTATCAGGTACATTGCATAAGTGAGTCATACGTCATATATAATCCATTCACTATCACCAATTGCATCCCTTTTGCCACTGAAAGTTTCAGGGAACACACCGGAATCCATTAGGCAAGGCAACATGTCTAGCTACAGTGTCCCCCCTGTTTCCAGACTACTGTCAATGAGCGGGAACTGTTCTGGAATGAGCAGGAAGGGCAGATCAATGAAGCGGAATGGGAACGGCTGTAGAAGGAAGTTGGACAGTGAGGAATGAGCACTACTGAATGGGAGTGCTACCGAATGGGAGGTGGAGTTTGATGCTGAACGGCAGTGATACGAACCAGCATCGGAATCAGCAGTGACACCAGCAGTGATACCGTCCAGCAGTGATACCGTCCGGCAGTGATACTGACCAGCAGTGATACTGACCGGCAGGGATACTGTCCAGCAGTGACACTGACCGGTAGTGATACTGACCGGCAGTGATACCGTCCAGCAGTGACACTGACCGGTAGTGATACTGACCGGCAGTGATACTGTCTGGCTGTTATACCGTCTGGCAGTGATACTGACCAGCGGTGATACCGTCCGGCAGTGATACCGTCCTGCAGTGATACTGTCTGGCAGTGAAACTGTCCGGCAGTGATACTGACCGGTGGTGAGTCTTAACCGCAATGAGTCAATGGTTACTATTAATTTATACTCTGCCTAAAGATAACTACACAAGTCCCTACGCTGTGAGTATCAACTCCACGCCTGATCATCATATGGTGTCATACCTGGAGGACATGTCAATTTGGAAATCAATTGTGCAAAAACATCCAATATATACTATGGAGCTGATATTGACATTAGCATTGAAACAGGACATGGGGTGGGACTGAAGGATGTAGGGTGACCAGCTCATTCGATATTTGGAGTCTCAACGGCAGTGATACTGACTGGTAGTGAGTCAATGGCCATGATACTGGCTAGCGGTGAGTCTCAACGGCAGTGGTACTGACCAGCAGTCTCAACGGCAGTGAAACTTACCGGCAGTGATCCTGACCGGAAGTGATACTGACTGGCAATGATACTGACCGGCAGTGATACCGTCCTGCAGTGATACTGTCTGGCAGTGATACTGTCTGGCAGTGATACTGTCTGGCAGTGATACTGTCTGGCAGTGATACTGTCTGGCGGTGATACCATCCAGCAGTGATACTGTCCGGCAGTGACACTGACCAGGAGTGATACTGACCAGCAGTGATACTGACTGGGAGTGATACTGACCAGCAGTGATACTGACTGGCAGTGATACTGACCAGCAATGATACTGACCGGCAGTGAGACTGACCAGCAGTGGTATTGACCGGCAGTGAGTCTCAACGGCAGTGGGATTGACCGGCAGTCTCGACGGCAGTGATACTGACCAGCAGTGAGTATCACTCCCATTGAGACTGCTGGTCAGTCTCACTGCAGGTAAGTACGACTGCCGTTGAGACACTACCAGTATGGAACCATTCTGGCTGGACGTGGTGTGCCAGAAGGTGTGTGCATTCCACAGGCCACGTAGTCAGCTTGACTCCGAGCCTCAATAGACCCTGGTCATTGTGGAATTATCAGTGACAGGAGCAAAAGGCCTCTTGTCCATTTGATGTCTACAGCATCACTGTTCAGCAGCACATGCAAACTGTTCATGAGCACATGCAAAATGTTTGTCCGGCGACTGACCAGTAGTGATACAAAATGGCAGTACTGACTGACGGGCAGTCAAGGTCTGACAGACCGGCAGTGATACATAATGGCAATGGTGTGAATGAGCAGGGTGAACACCAGCCACGAGACTAAATGGCAGTGATACTGTACCAGCAGTGACACCGGCATTGATACCGAGAGGTGGCATCATAGGTGCAACCGATAAAAACCATGGTGATCTCAATGAGTAATGCAACAGAATGCCAGACTCAATGGCAATGGGAACTATGTGTAATCGAGATGGCATGTGCATTCCTATTCCCCATTAATCTAGCCATCGGTTCCATGGAACCGATCACGTGAATTCAAGTATATTGGACAAGCCGGTGACTCCCAGTAGACCAACACCATCTCTAATCAATGTCTGGGTCCTCTCAGGCAGTTGTTGACTTTTACTGTTCTCATGCACGTGCGGCTGTGATCGAAGCCACTTCAGACAGACACCAAAATGGTCCTGATGAGTATTATGCAATCTGGCATGCAAGAATGAAGTTGGACATAGTAAGTTGATAACCAAGTTGACACTTGTGATCCCTCCTAACCAAATTGCTTTCCAGGATGCATTTGAAGTCATCATTGGGTATCTGGTCATGACTGAACGATTCAACCACATAGTGCCATTCTACAAGAGGCTCCATACTGCGGTCTATGCAGCCGAGGATCTCCCAGATCTAAAGTCAGCTTTAATGACGTTAGATCCAACTTGTAACCCGATGGATCCAACCCATGTAGTTGATCAGTACATTGATCCGTGGTGGGATAGACCATCGGCTGACACCAATGCAATGTTCTTAGTGGGGGGCGTTCCAGACTTTATGGCTCAGGTATGGTATTCTGGCATATTTTACATACAATATTGCTAAGTATACCATGCAGTGGGGAGATCATTATGACCATGTGGTCTCTGCGTCATTTGATGATCAACTTCACCGTGATGTGGTCTTTTCTCATCTCCTATCAATTTTGGCTATGAAAAATGTACACAATGCGGTCGGAGAGGTAATGTTCAGATGCATTGATGATACAGAACATGGGGATGAGGAAGCTGGTGACAGGGAGATTCCGGAAGTTTAGCCGTTGGGCTAGTAATACGATATTATCCTGATTTATGAATGATACCCTTCTGGAAGCCAGATACATGATCTGCCATTTCTCTAAGCTCACTACAAAGTGGTTTTTGGTAACATCAACGCAGGAACTTCCATGACAAGCCGGGATCACTGCCGATCCCGGTTCATTGATCCTGAAGCATGTGATCATAATATCATTTCAACTTTGACCTGAACTGGCATCTTCACCATGGATTTTGCTCACTTAAAGATACAGTTGGTGGAATGGTGTAGTCTCCCCCCTTTCATTTTGGAGGCATGTAATTCCTTCCCATTTGGCTCCACTTCTGAGGCACAATGCTTCGCCGATCTTTTGGCCACAAGGATGCGAGGGCTTTGCAGAAGGTTTCTTGAGCTTGATGGCACTGATCGTCAAGACTGTTATGATAGAATTCAAAATGAACTGGTATGTACCCTTCTATGTTTGTTCTAGGAGCAAAACCTCATTCAGATTACATCAGACTGCCGGAGTAAAGTTTGCCGGCAGATGCTACATCAGTGGCTTTGATATCAAACCATCCACATTTTATACCGAAGTAGTCCGTAGTGTGTATAGCAAGGACAGCGATGATGGGACCGAGGCAATTCAAGGGATCGATCTCCGGGATGGTGATCAGGACCCCACCCGCCTGGGGCCAAACGAATTTCCCTGGTGTGTTTACAATGATGAGGCAAGCTGGGCCAAGCCACTTGAAGAAGCTCTGGTTGTCTTCAAATATCATGTCGGTGATTATTTCATTCACTCGCAACTTCACTACTAAGATTTCTGTAGAATCAACGGATCCCAGCAGAGCCAAGTCAGCCCATTCCATCAAGTGCACTTATCCCAGACTTGGTCAAATCATATGAAACTCTCACGCGTGCCCAATCCATGTTACCAGGGCTGAAGGAGCGAGTGGTACGGATGCTGATGGCAGAAGAACAGGATGAAGATTCAAATGTACAATTGTAATGGAAAATATATATGACAATTCCATGATGTATAGTTACAATAGACCGAGAATGAATTCATGAAGGCTGCAAAGTAAGTTGAGAGAAAAGATCCAGCTGCATGGAAGTCATATAGTGGCTGACGGTAACAAAACTGGGTGAGTCAATACCGAATCGGTCTAGCACGTTATCCCGCATGTATTGCGCTATGCATACTCTGCTCCCATTGCAATCCATGGTGCCATGCCTGACAATCCTTCCTAAGACGGCAACCATTGTCAATTAATCTGGAACCGGAGTATGGTCCAACGGTCGTAAGTAAGTCAAACCATGCACCTTGTGAGTTATTATCTCGGTGAAGTGGGGTCTTGCAGTTGCTGATGATTCCGTATCCTGAAAATGGTGACATCCATAATTTCAACACCTCTAACACAGCCTCCCCTTCCTTGACCTGTGAAGGATCACTGATGATTTTTTCAAAGACCATCCTGCCAGCACAATAAAGGTCGGGGTGGACAATTGATAGGAAGGCCCCCATCAGTGCAAATGACTCGGCAGTGTGGAAAAGCCAGGATGTTGTTCCCGGGCTGATGCTTCCAGGCTTGAGGGTCGCAGAGATCTCTGGCAAGAATTCTTTGGTCTATAACTTGATCAGTAGCCTGACTGCGACGATGAATTAAACTAGACTCACATCATGGGCTTGCTGAAACCATGCCAGCGAGAGGTTAATGTTACCGGGTTGTGGGGCACAGCTGCCCACGGGTTTGTAGTATGCCGGATTGGTTCACCAGCTGCCTTTATCACCTGTTAACAAGCTGCCCAGAGCATTGTCCATTTTTATGGCGGCTTGGAACAAACCCTTCTAGAGAATGGCGAATCAGCATAATGATTTCAATTGACTTTGGTCAACTGGTACATACCTGCCGTTCCTCAGAGAGGGCCCCTGGAACATACCATGTTAACACCTTCCCATATGCATCCGAAATGAGTGTTGGAGATGTGATGACGGTGTCAGCATATTCAGTGGGAATCAGAAACCGGGATGCCATGTGATCCTCCTCCGTCTTCTTTCGGCCAGTCGCAGTCTTTGGTAACATACGATCATACCGTTGGGCATCCATCATCGGCATTGTAACTGGGAAGTCCCATCAGAAACCAGAAAGGTGCATAATATGTTTAATATTACTGTGATTAAGGAGTGCTTGACTGGCCTTTGTTGCCAAGAGTTCAGCATCCTTGACCAATGATACTGGCAGATTCAGAGGTGGAGTTGGGCCAGGGTTGCAAGGCGTAAATATCGGTGATGGTGTTGCCATTAATTGGACCGGTGGAATGGGAGGTGTCATAGAGAGAATGTAACAAAACCGTTGTCGAACATATGTGGCCAGTACATCGGTAAGATAGAACACAGAGTTTTCAGGGAACATTTGGTGTGGATGGGTGAAAGTGGGTGGTCCACAACTTGATGCTCTGTTTAAATACACAGGACATTTCCTGGCACAGGAACACCATTAAACAGCATGGTATTGGAGCTCTGGGACATGGCGGTGAACTTGCAGTGAACGGAAGTGGCAGTGAATGGGAACGATGGAGCGGCAGTGAACGGGAGCAGCAGTGCATGGGACCGGGGGTGAACAGGAGCCGCAGTGAACGGGAGCCGCAGTGAGCGGGAGCAATTCACCGGCAGTGCACGAGCGGCAGTGCATATGAGTGGCAGTGAGTGGGAGCGGCCATTCTGTATCACTCCCAGTCAGCAGCAGTCATCGTTGGTAACACCTCCCAGGGAGTACCACAGCCGGTCCGGACTACTCCCAGGCGGTACCACCTCTGGTTAGTATCACTCACTGTTAGTACTACTCCCGGGCGGTACCACCCCTGGTTGGTATCACTCCCTGTCGGTATCACTGCTGGTCAGAGCAGCAGTAAACAGGACCCAAAATACTATAGTGATGGAGACTGGATCATTATTCCCCATTCATTATTTATTTACATTGGTGAATGAAATGCTAATCAATCCTAGCGTTCCAGTCATCTCTTTCAACTCCGTTTAACCATCCGTGACTTCTGAAACCTCACGGAAGCCGATTCAGCACCAACTGCCACTCGAGGGGTCACTGTGGCTGCAGCTGCAGCAGTCCTTGCCCTCGTGTTTGCTCCCAGGGGAGGGGGTGGAGGAATATCAATGCTAAATGCTTGTTGTTTTGCCTGTTTCTTTGGTGGATGGCCTCATGGGCGGGGATTCTCTGAGATAGTCATCGAGGCAAGCCAGGTGGTTAGGGATGCTGCCTCCTTGTCAGGACCCCAATCAGCGGTCCGCAGCACTGAGATGATGTTGAGATCTTTCTGCTTGCTCCTTGGGCCGAATGTGCTCCGCCGGACCACTGAAATTTCAACGTTGATAACCAGGGTTTTACTTGAGACACCAGAGGAATGCTCACCCGATTCCCTGTTCTCTGATTCAAACCGAATTGCCTTCCCTCTTGGAGGATTTGGTGTCTGCCTGGAGCCTGAAGGACAATTTGGCAATTCATCATCACTGTCATCCATTGCATCGACTGGGCCAAAGTCAAACGCCTCCCCTGAGTCAGAGTCAGACCCCACCGGCATCTTCCTCTTCCTCCTCTGTGAATCTGGGGCTACAGGGTCCAACCATGATTCCACTGCCTTTGCTTTCCCCTTGGCTCTTGTTGACTTCCTTGCTGGCAGATCAGGAGAGAGCTCGCTGTCCTCTTGCCTTGAATGCCAATAACCGAGAATCTCCTCTAATTGTGGCCCTTTCAGTTTAGAGGGATCAACGAGAGTGAACCCTTCCAGCACTTGGTCAGCATCAAAGTAAGCGCTCAGGTTTTGAACAATGGATGTCCATGGTGGTATTCCGGCTTGCTTGCCGGTCGCACGCCCTGAAGATGCAGGGATTAGCCATGGGATAATGGAACACTGTGTTTACTCACTGTATGCCACCGCAACATAAGACTGTACCAAGGCCTTTTTATCCATCCCCTTCTTTGGCCATTGCAATGGGTCCGGTAGTAGTGGGTGGCCTTCCCCATCGGTTGGAAAGTCCTGGTATGGCTTCCGGCTCATCCCGCCAGAGGTCATTGTCATAGCATTATTTGTGTCTGCAGATCCATGTCACCTGTAGATTACAGTAGATATAATTAACAATACTCACTGTGCATTTCTGTTGCATGCTGGCTCAAAAGTGCCATGATTGGCTTGGACTCCCAATCCGGATGCGCTTTAAAGAACGATGTCCCGCTGAGCTGTTCCATATATTCCTGCCTAAAAGATGAGTGAGTGCCGATGATTTAGAAGAGTAAAATAGTACACGTTACCCATTAACAACCACTGTCCCATTTTCATTCCGATAGAAGCTGAGGATCACGCAGTCCATGCCGCATGATCGTTTCATTTCCTTGCAGAATGACCGGACATACTTGTATGCCTTGGTGGCACCCCTGGAGCCTGGTTCACATCATGACAATAACCAACGTCAATTGACTTACTTTGCTTGCTGGGCTGCCAGTGGCCCCATTTGGTTCCACAGCTCAGCCACCAATTCCAGGCGCTGTTTCTCCTCATCCGACGTCCTATCCCATACCTTTGTCAGTTCGGCCTGGTACATGCCGAACGCACGCTGGTTGTCTGCCTTGCCAGACTGAGCCGTTCCATCCACCTGACTTTGTTCAGATGGCGTTCTTGAGGTCGGCATCAGCCTCAACGCCTAGGACCTTCCTTGCCGTCCATTTTTTCATGTCCCAGAATTTTTCGATGGACTCCCTTTTCCGTCCATAAGTGTGGAACCATGTGTAAATACCCTGTAACCATGTGTTAGGGCATTGAGATTTTATTCCACAAGACATGGTGTACAGCTTACCTCTTTCTTCAGCTTTCTGTCAGACTCTGACCAATGCGGTGAATTTTTCTTCAAGTCCTCATACACCTTGGTCGCAATTTTCTGTCGGTCGTTACGATTGGCAGCCTGCCATTGTTCTTTCCGGTCATGCAAGCAGGCGATATCCTCCGTGGTCAGTTTGAATCGTACAAGCTCAAGAGGGACTTGAGGAAGTTCGGACATATTCAGGCAAAGATTAGGTTCCAAAGCAGTGATGGTAGTGTGATGGGGGTGGTTATGAGACGATGGATCAGGAGATGGAACTGAGGATCATTTTTAAAGTCCGGTGTCGATCATGATCGGCATCAATGATCGACAATTCAATCATGATTGGTGAGTGACAGGTCTGCCCGAGTCTCATGGTTCTACGCATATGATACATGTAATTATCAGCGGATAACATGACTGAGATCAAGCCCTTCTAATTTCTTTCCCAATAACTCATTTGTTGAAGTGGTACTGCAGTGTTTCAGACTCATCAAATAAACCCACATCTTGATGAAAATATGCCCATACCATGGCTTCATCCAGATTTCATTGCCTGAACATCTCAGAGGCATTCTTTCCTTTTACTAAATGTACATTCACACCGACCAGATGGAGTTGCTGTGATAATGAGACTACCTTGCATTACTACTTTCAGATGCGTAGGCCTCACCCTCAATCAAATCACCGGCAATAAAACCATATGTCCAATTATGATGTTTTCACACATGGTCTGAGTCAATTGTAAATACAGATTTGCATGACTAGTTTCAGTATTTACCAATCCATCACATTATGCTGCCAAGATATATGGCACTATGTCGACCTCAGTATCCAACTGAGAACACAACATAATCATCAAGTTACATATCACATCCTATTGCCTCAGAGCTCGTAACTGCTAATTTTGGGAATGATCATAATGGTTCCTTCATGTGCACCACAGCTTGCTTATATGACATTCATGATATGCATGGAACCATTTTGGGAACAACTTGCATTGATGTGGCAACGAGGAATGTAAATCAAGATTCAAGCAGTTGGGACAGGCAAGACAAGGCTGAGGCGGAGTACTATATGCCGAAATTGTATGCTGGGTTTAGCTGCTACTGATGGCGCATTACTTACATATGATTGTAACATCTGCTACCTAGTAGATGAGAACAAACTATTCACCTATGTAGTATGATATCATTGTTACCTACAGAAATAGTGTACAACAACTGTAACCTAGTATATAACGATGAATGTACACTAGGGGAACACTAGTTGTGTTCTCTTAGGATATTCCACCTTGTTTGGTGTGACATGCCTATCTCAATGCAAACTCACTTCCCCTGACTTCTAAATATAACTGCCTATCCCATCTTGCCGCTGCTTCTTGTAGAGCCCACAAGTGTGCCACCCGGTTGGTGGGAGTCTCAGTGTTGCCCTAACATTATATATCTAATGGAACCACCACAATAGGCAATTATAACCATTTCTTCAAGTACATACCACCCCAAAGGTTGACCAGTCATATGAACACATTCCCAGTTTACATTTCACGTGATTGGTCATCCTATCCATATTTGGACTTCCACCTTCTAATTCTGTCACTACATATACACCGCCTACCCCTTTAAAGTAAAATAATGCCAATTAAAAAGTTCAAGGCCAATGTTCACAATTCTGGCACTGGTGATGTTCTCATTCAAAGCTCCACCAGCTATTACACATCAAGGGGATTGGTCCAAAAAACTAAAGCCAGCACACGAGCATCTTCTGCCAACTCCACCCCAAATGCTTCGCCCTCCAAGCCTCAGAAGAACATGCATGTCTTCACCCCCTGCCATGAGCAAGTACATCATGATGGGTTTGATTATGATGCTGCTATGATGGAACCATTGAAGCTTCCCCAATCCAAGGTACGTTGATCTCAGTCATGGTCTCTGGGGAACTTTAATTATTTTGCTACTTCTAGTCACAAAATGATTACCTCAGGGAATATGTGGCGAAAAGAAAGTTCTACCTCTCACGGATGCTGGCTTCAGAGGCTGGCCCAGCTTCATGTCAGTGTAGTGCATGTGGCTTGGCAGCGGAATGGCGGTGCAAGAATTGCCTGGGCTATCCCCTCTTTTGCAGTTCATGCTGTAGATCTTCCCATGCATGCACCCCCTTCCACCTCATTCAACGATGGACCGGCAAATTTTATCAAGATTCTTGGTTGATTGAGACAGGGCTTACGCTCCACTTTGGACATGGGGGGAAGCCTTGCCCCTCATATACCCCGACAGAGACTTTGACAGGAATCCCGGACATCCCATTTGGACTTCCGGACATCCCTGATGAGCTCAACGTTATGGAAGATGAGTTGGATGCCGATCCTCTGCCTGAGGGGTTCATGGAAGCAGAGGCCAATGAAGGACATCATGAGGCGGAACACTCAGAAGGGGAGTTCTTAGACCCGCATGACCAGGCAAGGTGGACGAGGGATAACCTGAAATATGGGACAAATGTCGTGGTTATTGTTCATCAAAACGGCATTCATCACTTGCCCGTTCAGTGGTGTAGGTGCCTAGGACATGCACCGGACGATGTTCAGGCCCTGCCACTGGACCTCCACTTCTTTCCGGCGTCATTTAAGAAACTGCGGACGCTATTCACCTTCCAGGGCCTTGATTCCTTCCTCACAGAGAATCAAGAATGTAAAACTTTGGCATGGCATTACTATCAGAAGCTCCGCCGGTTCACATCTGGCTGTTTTCCGCACAGCGTCCTGGTCTGTCTCACTACCGATTTATAGCTTATTTCTCATACATAATATAGGACCGGCTACAGGGAGCTGTTACGTTGCACGAGACAATACAGGAACCTGAAGCATCTCAAATGGCATGGCTTCAGCCATGAAGCCAGAAGCCCGGGTCTTGGAGATCTGGCCGTTCTCTGTCCGGCATGCCCACAACCAGGCATGAACTTGCCGGAAAACTGGGAAAATGATAATGAACAGTGAGTTCATTCCATCCCATGATGACCTGGAAAGAAATGAAGTCTTGTTTCCCAGGTGGGTATACACCAGATCATTTGTGATTGATGGGAATTTCACAGCATCTCACCAACGTCAGAAACGTCCTGAAGATGACGTCCCATTAACAAATGGTCATTCATTTATGACGGAACCGGTGACATATAAAGAACATCTCAAGGTGGCTCTCGAGTCCAAATTGGCTCCAAGTACATGCAATGAATTCAAGGCGAACCGGAAAGTGGACGTGGCCGGGTATGATGCCACAGGGATCGGAGCAGTGGCATGCCTTCGGCATGGCTTCTTCCAACCAGAAGCCACAGTCGACTTTCAGAGAGGAGAACAGTGCATTATTGAATTGTTTCCGAGTGCACAGTTATGCTAAATACTCACAGACAAAAGAATATCGATTATGCAGTTTGCAAGGCCCTGAATGGGAAGAACATGGAGAAGGTGAAACGGGCATTGCTCATATACAATATATTTTGCCAATGGTTTATCAACTTCAAAATCCGGGTTGATCACTCACCATACCTTTCAGTCCTGGAGGGGATGGTTGTAGAGGGAGGGATTGGGGATTTCCATGTAAAGGGCCATGTGGACAACTGCTTCACGCGGTTTGCACTACTGTTCATTATAGGGAGTGGGGTGATCGATGGGGAAATTCTGGAGACGTGGGCTGTGCTGAATGAGACCTCCCGGAGTGCCAAGGGATCGACGCATGTCCACCGGAATGAAATTCTGGACAACCATATGAATCATTCAAACTGGAAAAAGTTGATTGGAATGGGTATGAAATGTTGTACCAGGTGCCAATTAGATTGCTAACTCGATATCAGTTCCAGCTCTGATACGGAAGATGAAATGGGCCCAGGAATTGGTTCTGACTGCCGAGGATTCATACAAGAATTTGACAGAATCGGCATTGGCCCGTGATCTTAATGAGTGGAGGAAAGGGGAGCAGCAGGCACAGGAGGGCCGGGTGGAGGATGTCAAGAGTATGGATTATTTTGATCTGAAAACACAACAAGGTGCATTGGTGCTATGTGTGGATATTCTGTGTTGACGTGGCTTATGTTAAACATAGCTCCGGGGAAAGCAGAAGTTCAGCTCCGACTTGTGGATGAAGGAATGTTTTCCGGCAACTCTGGTCTCATTGATTTCTTAGCAAAGGGACTGAGTATTCAGGAATCGCAGTGAGTAGGACTACATTATATTGATGGTGTAACATTTATTTGGCTGGTTGGTTACAGAATGTCCCTACAGAGTTACATTAGGCATGCTGGAAAGGCACCAACGACAGCAGAACAGATCAAAATCACTAAGCGACGGAGTCGGTTATTGAACCGGATTACGGACCATCAACAAAAGGCTCATCAATACCTCACTGGCGCGGACGATGATGACTATTTGTTCGAACCATCAGAGGTATATGATATTGGCCAAGATGGAGAATTAGAACTGGTGAGTAACCGCCGGCCAGACAATCCGTTTGTAGCCAACGAGGTGGGCCACCGGCCAGAGTGTTTCTGGCTGATGTTGCCTTCTGGGATGACTCGATGGGTCCGATGGGAACACGGAGTTCAGGGCATTGCCACATTGGAGATCCAGCTGCGGGCCGGTCAATGTAATGATGCATTGAAAGCTATTTGACTGGCATTGGGAAAGAAGGCATTCTTGTTTTGAACGAAAATCCGCCCAAGAGGCCCAAAGACAGGAAAAACAAAGTCGTGGGATGAGATTCATGCAGTGGATCAGACACTCCATTTGAATGCTCAAATATATCAATCTTCAAGGGAATCACTGGTGGATTTGGAGGCACCAATGGCAATGACAGACCAGTTCCAGGTTCTAGAGACGAAACATCTCAAGACAAGCACTACGCTCCTGGACCCCTGGCAGGATGGTTTCAAGCATGTGCAACTGCCTTGGTTCTGGTATCTGGATGTCGCTGGGGATAGCATATCAGCCAGCCATTTGAAGGAATGTAATTTTGCGCATGAATGAACATGAATTGAGTCTGACCATAAGAAAAAAAGTCCACAGGGTTAACTGGCTATGAGCAAAAGCAACGTTTGACAGAGCAAGTGAGGAATTGGTCCTTGTGAGGCATGAAATGGGGTGGACTATCAGATGCTTCGAACACCATGCGGAGCAGTGGAGACAAAGAAAAGAAGATGGAACATCCCCTGGCCATTTGATGTATGCAGTGAATCAACAGGCGATGGGGGCAATTTGCGGTCTCTGCAAAGGACTCATTTTCCAGTATTTTGTCAGAATGAGGAATATGTACATTGCATTCAATAGTGTAATTGCTGTTCTGTGCTGCTCAGTCTTATCCTGACAATGACTAATGCAACTATTTCACCGTTTCAGTTTGACTGCCGGGCTGTAGCAGTTGCTTGTGGGGAGCACTCCAGGTTAGCACCAGTGCCGGTGGAAGGCTGATACCTATAGACTGCCATTGTGGATCACTGCCCATTCGATCTGTCGTTGGGGATCACTCCCAATTCCATCTGCCATTTGGTCTCACAGCTGGTGACCAAAGGCAGCGATTGCCGGTCAGTATCACTGCCGTTGAGACTCCAAATCATCCAATGAGCTATTCACCCTAAATCCTTCCGTCCCACTTGATATCCTGTTTCAATGCCAATGTCAATATCAGCTCTAGTATATATTGGATGTTTTTGCGCACTAGCTCACTGCTGTTCGGTCTCACTGCCATCCTCTCACTGCCGCCCTACCTCACTGCCGTCCCACTTCATACCGGTCAATATCACTGCTGTCCTACCTCACTGCCAGTCGGTAGCAGTCCTCGGTAGCACCCCCGGACAGACCCAGTGCCGGTGTAAGTCTGCTACCTACAGAATCAGCCGCCGTGGGGTATCACTGCTTATTCCTGCTGCCATGCGGTCTCTGCTGTTCAGTATCACCACTTCATATCACTGCTGGTGAATTTCACTGGCAGTTGGTATTCCTGTATTACTGCTGTTTTAAAGTAAAAGGAATTACTGCAGTTCTCATTCACTGCTGGTCAGTATTTATTCCCAACATTGTACCTCACTGCCTATGCATGTCAAAGATCTCTGGAACTGTTCATTTCCATGTGGTTTGCCATAGCTGTAACCTTTACAATCTCAAGTTAACATTACACGAATACATTACAAACATTATACAGTAATAGTATCACCCTGCAGTAGTCCATATATGAATAAAGTAGAGAAGCACAATTACCTTGGTACATCAAGATCATGGTTTACTGAGTACCCAGCAGCCTTGAATCTTAGGAGGCAGTCCCACATTTCATCAATGCTTTGCCCAAGCAACATCTCCATTTCCAGCAGCCAACGGATTACATTTTCCCATTCATCGCATCGTTTGTTCATCTTCCCTCTGGGATTCCTCACATGCTCTTCAAAATCTCCTACCAAGAGCTCAATCCTTCTCTTCCAACCACCGTCTTCATTGTCCTCTCCAGTACTCTCTTCCGAATGCTTCCTGTCCTGCATGCAGGATCTCACTGAGCTGGGGAGGTCAACTTCCATTGGGTCCGTATCCATCTCATCAGTGCCCTCCTGACTTTTGATTGATGGTGACCTGCCGGTCGCAATTGGCCACTTAGGTGATCCCAAGCTGCATGATGGGGATGGCGGTGTGGGAGGGAACGGAGGAATTGGGGACAAGTCAGGTGTCTCACCTGGTGGTGGGTGGGCAAGGGTGGGAGTGACAGGTTGCTTGCATGCCGGAGAGGGGGCAAGGGCAGGAGCGGCGGGAGGGGCAGGCGTCTGTGGTGATGGATTGACTACGGTTGGTGGTAGAGTGGCTCTGAAGCCCCTTTGTGGGTGGGTGGTCACTGGCAATGGTGGGGCAGGGCCAGGGGCAGATGGTGACGAACAGGGGTTGGGCATGGCAGATCCTTTCATCGAGGCCTCTGTTGAGCTATCCCGCAGAAACAATTGGTCCTGACGAGCTGGGACAGCAAGGCGGGGAATGGGGCTGATCTGCCGGCACTTCCGGATGTGCAAGGGCATTGCCTCCTCCAACAGGGACTTGAACTTCACTGACCATCGGGGAAGTGTTGCAGCCAGGTCACTGAGAATGAACGGTGATCGAAGTGTAGTCTCTTCGATGGAGGGGGCTGGTGTCATGGGCATCGGGTTACGATCAGGTACGTGGCTGGGACCTGCTATGTTCAGGTTGGGCCGGCGCCGTTTGGGAAGAGGGACAGGGATGAGTGATTGGTCAGTGGTGGCATCCTGAAGCCCAGCATCAAGCCTTGGCCTCTTGAGGTAGAGGAAGCTTGATGGCTGGTAGTCAGCAGGCATTGGGAGTGGAGAAGGGGCTGTGGACAATGCTTCCACAGCTGGATTCATTCTGGGCTAGACAGAGATCATAACTCTGCATCATATCAACCAAAACCGGTTACTCACTTTTTCTTTGATGTCCTTTCGGCGTGCCATGGGCTGTACTTAGTACAAGTGTCAAGTTCGTTTTGATTGAGTCGCTGAACGGAACCGAATAGCAGTTAGTGATGGCCGGAGGGTCGCGGCAGCGTGCCTTCCGGTTGCCGTGGTAACATTGATTAAATTTCAACCACTTAACCATCCAATCCCATACCGGGTATAATATCAACGGTGTTCTATTCATCACACTCACCAGCACTGTCCAGCCACTCACTTCTCCAATCATACCAGTCTCAATGTCTTCTCTCACCGCACCACTTGTTGCATGGGCAACCGTCTTTGTTAAGCCTTGGCTGCAAGAACTCGCAAAGGCAGCCATCCTCGGCTATGATGAGGAGCTGCAGCAGCTGCTCATGGCGCTTCTGGGAAACCCGGTATGTTATCAACATCATTAGGGACATTATTCACTTCCAGTTGTTCGATTCTTCTACTGCATGGAAGGTCCAAGTGTGGATCAACACCCAAAAGATTGACTTAGCGATTCAGCAGCTAAAACACGGGGTGAAAATTGATCCAGCCAGTCTGGACTCCTACATAGTAAGTGCATGATCCTCCTCCTTCACCCCGATGGAAATGCTAACATCTTGATAGCTTGATACATGGGCCCTTTCCAATGCGATCCCTGAAGATAATCTAGGGGACTACCAGCCTTCGCACCTCCTGCTCAGTGGTACTCTCCGGCTTGACCACGGGCTGGCGCACGGTGAACCAACGGATTACACGGCTGTCAGCAGGCATGATCCTGCACTCTGGTCCCACCTGTTCCTCATGGACAAAACATCGTCGACCAGCCAGTGGTTCCAGGGGCCTGGAACATCAAGACGGACACCGGGTGAGTGGATTTGTTGTTCTCATCCAACGAAGGCTAAAAGGGTGTGGATTCACAGTACCAGAGCCCTTGAAGCTAACGAGGGCTGTAATGACCTCAACACACCGGGCCACACGCCCACCAACGCTGACCCCCACCATTGCCCAACCGATGCCAATCCATCCCCAGGTGACCCTCCTTCAGGACGCGGACAGACTAGTACCAGACGCCCCAGCAGAACCCCGAGGAAGGGCCAGACAAGTCCCTTCAAAGTGGCCCCGCTCAGTCACCTGGTCGAAGTCAAGGGCGAGGTCGTCAAGGATTAAGAGCACCGAATATGTGGCAGATTCTGATGATGGTGGGGCAGTTCAAGTGAAAGGGAAAGGAAAAGGAAAGGAAAAGGCTGCTGATGAAAGCATGGATATCGACGACCCAAATTCCTCGGTTCCAATGGATATCGATGAGCCGGCCACCTCAAGCAGTCGCATCCGGCCACGGCGGCTCAGAGCTGCTACTCCACCCTCCACCGCCGCTCTGCCCTCTGCTCTTCCCCACGATTCCACCATGCCTACACCAGAGCCATGTGATCGATGCACCCATCTCCAGCAACCATGTGAGGTCATCGGCTTGGCCGCGGCGTGCAGGGGGTGCCACAAAGCAAAGTACAGGTGCACAGGGATTGCAGCAGAGGCCAGAAGGAAGCCGAGGCCAAAGAAAACGCCAACATCACCGAGGACCCCCAAGTGGGTCAAGGCGACCAGCAGTCAGACACCTGCCCCTGAAGACGAACAGGCCAAAACTCCCCATCCGCGGACTAAATCCCAAGTGCGAAGCATTGGCCCCCCAACCACTTCACCCATTCCTGCAGATGATGGGGCCAAAACTCCCCGACCAAGGTCCAAATCCCGAGCGCAAAGCATTGGCCCCCCATCGACTTCAAGCATTCCTGCGGATGACACCAATACCACCCCCAGGACACGATCAAAGACCCGGGCACTCACTGCCATCCCTACCCCTCCTGTCCCTACCGATGATACCGCCGCGGGGCCTTCCCTAGGGGCAGGTGACATCTCCGTCCCCGATTTTGGTCAGGTCCCCTCACAGCACATATACCTGGTCGCCGGTCAGGGGAAAGAGGTTCCGAGTGGGATTTGCTTACAGGCTGGGGAGTCTGACGATGATGTGGGCGCCGACCACCAGGAACCGGATCTTCAACAGTTGCAGCAGGCCAATCAGGAACTGCAAGCACGGGTGACGAAGGTAGAAGGTGAACTGGAGGCATTCAAGGCCATTCCCCACCCGGCTGCGCAGTTTGCAAGTGCCGTTTCCCTAGCTGATCACTGGGAGGTCGAGCTTCAAGAATTGCGACGGGTGAATGCACAACTTGAGGAGCGGGTGCACAAGGTGGAGGATCAGCTTGGAGCGATGAAGAACACCATCTCAATGTTGCTCGCTGGGCAGAATGGTCATACAGCAACCCTGGAGAGCCATTGGCTCCTGTTCATGAGCCGGGACCAGGCATCATCAAGGCATTCATCAGTGTTCAGTGCCCCATCGCCTAGCATCAGATTCATCCCGGCACCGGCGCCTACCCCCGACTCTGTGTATGGTGCTGATCTGAGTACCGGACCGACTCTTGGCCTCGACTCTTGGCCCGAGGAGATGTTCAACATGACAGCATTTGATGGTCATGCTGAGAGAGTGTTGGGAATGGAGTGGTGAACAGTGACAGGAAGAGTTAAGGACAAGCTTAGAGGATGAAGTTTAATCTCAAAGGCTAGTGAGTGAGGGAGTCTGCCACAGGGAGGAATGTTATTATCATCTCCTACATGATGTGCAATATTTATACTACACAGTTAGGAGGTATAGTGTAATGCACTCCTTTAATATATAAAGGAGGTATTCTGTAATAGACCCCTGTACCAGTTAATAATGGAATAACTATGTCATATCCCCTATAACAGTGTCAATAATAGTGACATATGATATCATGGCTTGGTAAGTCCTAGACTTCCTGCAGGGTGTGTCATAGACACTCTATCCATAGCTTTGTCTTGGATAGGCTATCATAGACATGGCTATATCTTGCCCATCCCATGATAGACATGCTGCAGGATGATTAATCCTGTAGCATGTGTTAACTGTGGATTCCCCTATATGTCTCTGCATGTGTTAACCTCTGTTAAACATGTGTTAATATGACTTAGCATATTCTGGCAATATTCCCTAGGCATGTTAACTGCTTTGGCTTGCCTGTATACTCTTGTATACATAATCCCAACAGAGAGAAGTGCCCGAGTTGGATGCAGCTGGGGATTCATACATGGCTTAGAAGCGCTATCAATTTTTATTTTGTTTTTTGCATATACTTCATAGATCACACGTAATCACAAATTTTGTTGTACATAATTAATTACCAGTCAAATCAAGTGGTAATGCATCTCCAATGTGATTATGGCAAAGCATACACAACTAGTGAGGGACATTGTATCTGATGCATCTTATGAGGAACACATCAACATGGCATAGTAATTAATCTCCAATTGATTTCAGGCAAAGCATACATGGCTGTACGCCTTGCCCCCGACTTACTAGGCAACTTATTAGGCAGCACCATATCAACACACCAATGCACACTACCGATGGGCAATGCTATGGACTTAATAAAGCTACCATTTCATGTGCCGACGAACAGTTAACTTATCTGGTCCACTTGCCAACAGACCAATGTACACCACTGCCCACCAACCTATATTACCGATCGGTGACACTATGGAGACTCCATCCAGACCGTTTCCAAGAGTCTGAATGTCATATGATCTTGCCCTATATTGCCTTTTACTGCTTTGCAAAAAAGGTCAAATATATTACTGTTGTAGCATAGACTTGTAACTGCAACAAAGATAACATTGTCAAGTGAAGTACAGATCCTAGTGTAGCCTCCCCTGGCGCATCAGTACTGATTAGTGGCACTGACACTGCACAAACTATTCACCATCACTGCCGTTTTCACTGACACTGGACAAACTATTCACTATCACTGCCGTGGTAATGCCGTTGACCCTCCCAGCTGGTATCACTGCCGAGTCTTACTGCCGTCCTACCTCACTGCCGTCAAACTTCATACTGGTCAGTATCACCACGGGTCAGTATCACTGCCGGGGAGTATCACTGCTGGGGAGTATCAATCACCGCCGGTCAGTATCACTGCTGGTTAGTATCACTGCTGGTCAGTATCACTGCTGGTCAGTATCACTGCTGGTCAGTATCACCCCCGGTCAGTATCACTGCCAGTCAGTCTAACTGCTGTCCTACACCGCCATCCCACTTCATACCGGTCAGTATCACGGCCATCCTACCTCACTGCAAGTCGGCCTTACCGCCGGTTGGTCTCACAGCCGTCCTACCTCACTGCTCCCACTTCATACCAGTCATTATCACTGCCGGTCATTATCACTGCCGGTCATTATCACTGCCGGTTGGTCTGAGCCATGCCACGTCACATCCAGTGGGTTCCTGTTCCGCAGCTCATAGACCCTGTTCTTGTATCCCATTCCCATGCCATCATCCTGAAGGATGTCCAGAATAGAATGATCATAGTCTACTGCCTCCAGCAGCTCACACATGGGCCCATCCATTGCCCATGGTCTACTGTCTCCAGTAGCTAGACCATGGGGCCATCCATCACCCATGGTCTACTGCCTCCGATATATCACCCATGGGCCCATCCATCACCCATGGTCTACTGCCTCCAGCAGCTCACACCTGGGCCCACCCATCATCAATGGTCTCACTCACTCAGTCACATCACAATGGGCCCACCTTATTCACATGGTGTATCCCATTAACATGGGCCCACCCTTATCCTATGGTCTATCACACAACATGGGCCCATCTTAGCTGGACCATACTACATGGGCCAAAAGCCACCATTAAATGCTCCATATGCAATGGGTCAAATACACTAAAGGCCCTGTCAACGCCTGATGATGTTTTGTCAGGCTCCCTCTCTCTACCATCAAAGCCGGAACTTTCGGACATCCAAGACCTCTCGCAGAAGAACAACTTAGCCCCACCTAACGAACTTCCTGAACCCTCTATGTTGGGAATGGAGTGCTGAACAGTGACAGGAAGAGTTAAGGACAAGGTTAGAGGATGAAGTTTAATCTCAAAGGCTAGTGAGTGAGGGAGACTGCAACAGGGAGGAATGTTATTATCATCTCCTACATGATGTGCAATATTTATACTACACAGTTAGGAGGTATAGTGTAATGCACTCCTTTAATATATAAAGGAGGTATTCTGTAATAGACCCCTGTACCAGTTAATAATGGAATAACTATGTCATATCCCCTATATAATTCTCCAGATAGACTTGTCTATCATTGTATATTATAGGGGGTTCCCTGGATAGCATAGGAGACAGTCTTGGCAGTCTTTGTAGTCTTGGCCAGTCTATTAAGGGTAGCAGCTCGGGAATTAATATTATTCCCTGTGGCTGTGTTGGACTCTACCAGTGGCAGATCCTAACCCTAACCTTAAGCTTAGGACTTGTATTCCTTCTCCCTAGGCTTGTTAACTGCCTTGGCTTGCCTGTATACTCTTGTATACATAATCCCAACACTCTATATTCCTTTGCACTGGCAAAATACCAACAACAGTCAAATGGGACCAGATATTGGATCGGCTCAACTTAGCTTTTTCCAGAGTAGAACACATGCAAGCCCATACTATTGTCCACACCAAGCAGGACAACCACCAGATAGCTTAGATGGCGTTTCATTCCCAGGACCTTGCTGCTCAAGCGCACAGGATTCTAATTGATTATGATATTGAAGGCTATACACTACATGGCACCTTTAGTAACGAACAGGACTTCTGTGTAGCACAACAGGCTGCCAGTAGCATTGTGCAGATCAGCAATATGCTGCAGGGCACTAATAATGTGATAGGGGTGACAAACACGTCAAGCTCCGAGTCTCGCCCTTCGGCTGTATCTCTGTATTGTCAACAAGGTGCTGAATCAGACACACTTTTGCGGACTCTTGACTTGGCCCGTCCCTCCCCGTTCGACCCCATGCATCATCCATCGCCACAAATACAAATATCAGGGCTACAACATAGCAGGGAACAACTTGAAGGTGACCGTAGGCCCGGGCAGGCCTGTAAGACTAGATGAAGCAAGCACAGTGGGAAGAAATATTACGATTGTGACGAAGGTGAAGATTGAGGATGGAGAGGTTTGGCGATGTATTATCAGTGGGTGCTGCCAGCAACACTTTGTTCATGACTTTGCATATCTTGAACAAATTATATATGTACACCGTTCGAACTACTTACTAGGCATGGTATACCAAATCATCTGTCACGGTCATGACAGATTCCAAGTGAAATCTTCGAAACTTTTTCAATATCTTGAAAACTTGTTCCATAGTAGACTCATGGCCATTTTCAACATGTGCAGTAAGTTTGTCCAAATTCCTCTGGTACTGACTTGGTTCAGCTGCCGGTTGACTTTAGCTTGTTCCAAGATACATTGTGCCGTCTGGCAACAGTGACCAAACAACAGTATTTTATACAGAGTATGCCATGCAAAGAATTCATTCAGGCCCTCAAACCCAAACAAAAACCTCAAAGGCATGACTCCTGCTGGTACTAGGTGGCATGGACTCGGAATTCGGTCGCCACTCACAATCAACTCAGCGGCTTCTTCAAGAAATTTGTGGCTCATTCCTGAAAGTTTCAAATGTGATGCTATTCTGCAATGTAGTGTATGTCAGAAAAGAAATGGTAACACTGGACAGGATTCAGAAGGGGATGCATGCACCTTTGAAAGTGAGTGATTGTAGTATTGACAATTGTACTGAGGCCATCACTGCAATACAGACATATGGGCTGTTTCAAGGGATGGCTATCTCATTTTTGGTCATGTTGATGTGATTCAGCCCAAATTCCCGCAATATTTGGCCAACACTCGCACAAGTCGGCTAACAAGGAATACTCGCCTGGCTCTTTTGGTGAGCCTCCTCTACAATTCTCTACTCTCTTTCTCACCATCACTGCAGTGTGGAATCACTTCTGCTCTTACACATGGAACTTGCTCATATGCTGTCCACCTTCACATTTCCAATTAGAAGATTTTCTGTCCTTATTTTCATATGGTGGTGTCAGCAACAGTTCCTTTCCTAATGCAATTTGGAAAGTCAAGGTCCGTCTTTTTACATACAGGACAATTTCTCATTTAACACCAGGATTGGAGCTAATCTGGCTGAATCTCACCCAGACCTATATAAGACTACATCTCCACTTTACCTGCACCAGAATGCACTAGGTGAGATGGCATTTTGAATTTGGCTGCTCATTTCATGAACAATTGTGGTGCCAAACCTGATCTTGGTGTGATCAGTTACAAAAGTTTTGCATTGTGTAGATCAAACCAATATATTTCTTGCCTACTCCTTGCAAAGCTATATCTATCGTCTGCCAGCCTTGGACATAAATGATCTGTCATCACAATTATTAGATCTAGTGATCAGTTATATTATGTAGATCAAAGCTATATATTCTGGTATATTTCAATACAAATCAGTGCCAGCCTGCTTACTGCTTACAAACTCCGCCTGGTCATGCCAGCATCCCCCCGATTTCCTGATGCAGACCCCCTCTTTGCCCTCTGTCAACGCTGCTACACAAATGGTAACAAACAACAACCTGCTGCATCTGCTGAGTGATGCAGGGTTGTCTATAGAACTCCCTCAGACCTGTGAGATGGCCGTACAGGTCTGCGACCACCTTCAAGCTGCCCCCCAGACCCCTGTTGCATGCCCTAGGTCTCCCCAGCACATTGCCACGTCACCTGTGACAACACCAGCACAGCTGCCATCAACGTTGTCAACAATGTTGACAACCACCACCATCAGCCCACCTCCTGCCTGAAAACTGGCCCCAATGCCTCAGATACCAAGACAGTTGCCCTCAGACCACCTCTAGCACCCCCAAATGGTGGTGCGTGCTTGCACTGGCCCCCAACTCCCTCCTAGTACTCCCAGCAACCCCAGTGCAGACCCCAAGGCCTCTGCCATGTCACAGATGTCTGGGACGGCATCCCCAGCCCAGCCCTTGCCAGCACCACCCTTGATGGCCCCCAGTACACCCCGGGCAACTCCCGGATGGCTGATAACACTCCAGGGACTGCTACAGGCCCTAGGACGACAGTCCTGGCCACTGTTTGATGCCGACTGCCCTGTGCTACCACTGACAACATCTGACAACCACAATGCTGGCGCCAACAGCATCAACACCACCAATGTGGGCACAGCACCAGACCCCTCTGCTATGAGCTACTGCTTGTAGGGAGGAATGCTGGTGCGCTGCGGCTCAGCCATGAAAACAGGGGATGGGGTGAGGGTGGAGAACAGGGGAGCGAGGAGAGAGCACCGAGCACCCAACACCCACTGCTGTGAGCACTTGCTCACAGGATGGATTAGGTGCTATTGGGGCACATCTGGCTACATCCTCCCCATGCCTATTTCACTTTCTTTTTTTTTCACTTTTCTTTTCTGGATCCAAAGTAGTCTTTTGTTTCATAGTTCATTTTATAAGTAGTATAAGAGAATATATATATTTAACAATGAAATCCCCTTGTAAAAAAGACTCAAAAACATGCAATGAGTGGTGATTAACTTATGAAAAAATTCACAAAGTCATTTGGGGGAGTTTGAATGTGCCAAGCCCTGCCAGGGCCTGCCGTTGACAAGGTAAAATGCATTTTGGCTTCCTTTTTGTTCTTTTTAAATTCCAGGGGTTTCACAGTAGCCATTTTTGGGCTACTTTTTGATCTCCTTTTTGGTCACTTTTTGATCATTCTTCTGCCAAACTGTCAAAAAGGAGCCAAAAAGGAGTTCAAAAAGTAGCCAAAAAGTAGCCAAGAATGGCTACTGTGAACGACCCTATTGTGACCACTGTAACTCCTTCTGTGCTTGTGGTGCAAAAATCTGACTGAGGTGGCATCAGAGAAGGAACAGGAGGTTGGCTGTAGGATGGACAACACCTCTATGGGATGCCTCAAGAAAGCCTCATAATAACATTTAATGATACAGCTATGTACTTGTACACCCAATTTTGCCTCAATGTTGTTGTTGGGATACAAGCCTAGAACAGTCTAGGGTCAAGTCTACCAGTGGTAGTAAGGAATACAGCCACAGCCTCCTATCATCTCTATAGGGACAGACAGGCCAAAGGAGCCAAGGCTATCTCCTATGCTATCCAGGGATCCCCCTATAATATACAATGATAGACAAATCTATCTGGGGAATTATATAGGGGACTATGAGGTCACTATGATATCATTACAGTGAAGCTCCTATGGACATTATACTATACCTCCTATATGCATTGTAGTATATATATGCTACATATTACAGGAGCAGAATAGACAATCCCCCTTGCTCTTGTCCTCATCCTTCCTCTGTGTGATCTTCCACTCACTCTCAGTGACCTGATCCCAACAGTTGTCCCCAGACAAAAAATTCATTCTGAAGTACAGATAAGCAACAAATAGCATTTTTGTGTAAGCATGTCACATATGAGAGAAGAAAAATGTATAGAAATAATAGAATATCATATACAGGACAGGAATAGTGATGGGAACAACATATAAGAAGGTTGAAGGCAGCAGAGGGACCATGCATTCACAATCATTAACTCAAAGTCACAGTGTTCTCAGGGTCAAAAAGCAGCCTTAGAAAGAACTAGAGTAGTAAACAAGGTACATAAACCTATAAATCATGGCAGATGAAGAGCAGGCTTTCAGGAAGCATATCTGCACCAAGTTTTGAGGAGAGAGGAAGGATAATGATGCTTGACACAGTGGATTACCATATCAGGCATGATCAGGAAATAAGAAATAATGTTTTGGCATGTATCTCAGCAAGGGATCAAAATTGGAGAACAAGGTTCAGTATATACCTTCCTTAGGTCCAATTCTCAAAATTAAAACACATAACTACCCAAATTGGCAGCTACTTAACCATTAAATACCAGTGTGGCTGAGTATTCAGTGTGGCCAAGTAGGTGATCGGCTATAGTATGGCATTCTGTTGCACCATCAATCAGGTATGATGTTGATCTTTTGATCTTGATTCTTGATATTCTAAGCTGATCCACCATTGATATGAGCTCCTAAGGCATTGTTCAGGTGGCTGTGCCTGTCTGCTGTGATCTGTCAATTAATTTGTATACTACATCAACACCTGGCATCAGGAATGGCTGTGGATCAGGTGCTCAATGTGCACTTGATACTTCCTAAGTCCCACAGTCCCACTGCCCCATACTAAGGCTCATCCTTTGGTGCTCAAATAATAAGTGAGTTCCCTTTGGTCCTTGGGGGAATTTCCTAATGATAACTTGACCACTTTCCACCAATTCACTTTCCACCAATTAAGGCATATCAGCATGAGACAAGATGAATGTTAGGACAACTAACCACAAAGGATCAGCACTGACTTGGACTCTCACAGGAATCACTCAACAAAACAAACAAGAGAAAGTCTTTGTAGTCTTTCAGTGGTCACACTAGTTAGTGGATAACCTAAGAGAACTCGACCAGAGTCTCTAGGCAATATATTAACTTATTATATACTAAGATACATGTGCTAACCATATGTAGTCCATGCTTTGTCTGTGAGGCACTGCACACATGTGTAACTCATGTGCACAGCTTTGCATAGCCTCCCATGCCCTTCGCATGTGGCATGCAGTGCCATGTGTCTACCATGTCTGATCATCTACCTACCCTTAGCCATGTGTACATAAAAGCATCCATAGAGTCAAAAAAAGAAAACTAAATAGTATTAAATGTCTTATGAAAGTTAGGGAAAATTGTACTCCTGACAATGAAGCTCTATGCAGATCAGATTAGAGGAGAAGCCCCAGACTACAAGGTCAGGCAGAAGGTTTGGCTCAAGGCCAATGACTTGCAGTTAAAGTGTCCCTCCCACAAGCTTGCAGAGGAACACTTAGGTCCCTACCCCATCACTGAGCTGATGTTGACAAATGCCATCAAGCTCAAATTACCAAAGTCAATTAAGATTCATCTGGTGATCAACATTTCTTGGACTAGATCTCACACAGAGGCAAAAATCCCAGGACAGAAAGCCAAAGCACTGCCCACAATCAAGATAGATGGAGAGTTGGAGTACCACATGGAAGAGGTACTGGATTCACGGATGTGTCATAACCAGTTGCAGTACTTGGTTAAGTGGCAAGGATACACCAAGGAAAATAACACCTGGGAGCCCACCATCAACCTTGAACATGCAGCAGATGCAATTGTGTCCTTTCACCATTCCCACCCATCCACCCTGCACTGCCTCAGATCCCTGGTGCACTTTCAGTTTTAGCTGTATGAAAACTTCACCAATACTCCAGAGGGACTTGTGTCTCATCTGGAATCCGAGCCCTAAAGAGGGGGCAATGTCAGGAGTGTGATTTTGCAAGACAATTAAAACTATTATTTTCCTTTTGTTTGTAGTAGTTGCTTTTTTGTACACATGGCTAAAGGTAGGTAGACGATCAGACACATGGTAGACACACAGCACTGTGCGCCACACACTAAGGGCATGGGAGGCTATGCAAAGCTGTGCACATGAGGCTTACACATGTGCACATTGCCTCACAGACAAAGCATGGACTACATATGGTGAACACATGTTAAGTAGTATATAATAAGTTAATATAATGCTCAGAGACTCTAGTCAAGTTCTCTTGGGTAATCCACTAAATCTTAGTGTGATGGCCTTTGAATATGAAGTTATTTCCTTTCTCTTTTGTTGTGTTTGACTGTGAGAGTCAGTGCAAGCCTTTGGGTTTAGCATTGTCCCAACAGCTATGATAATCTTTGCTTATTACCCCCAAACTAACACTGAACAAATTTTGCACTGTAGGGTTGGATGGGTGCCATTGTCTTTACTTGTGAGTATTCCAGTCTACCTGAGTGCAGTGGAGGAATATAAGGATTGTCAACCTGACTAATTACATTCTACATTGGGACAGGCATTGGTGCAAGGTAATAAATATGCTGCACATGTTTGTCTAGTTAATTTTCATGTAACAATGATACCTAATTAAGAATGGAGGGAAAATATAGTACTTGAAAAGTTAAATTATCTAAAATTGTGGTATCAATGTTCAATGTGGTATAAGCTTCAAAACAATGTGTTGGACATTCTATAATTCAGTGCTAAATGTCTCCTACTTGACATCTAATTACAAATGAAGAGAAAATATTATGTGATGTTTCTAGAAAGGTGAAATCATCAAAAATTGTGATATCACTTTTCTAAAGGCATCTGCTTAACATTCTGTAATTTGGTACTAACTGTCTCCTACTTGATATCTAATTATAAATAGGAGGATAATATTACAGTGATGTTACAAGAAGGAGAAAATTATCTAAATCTATTACATCTGTTTTAATGGGGAAAATAGTATGCTTGACTTTCTGTATCAGTGTCTCCCACTTGAGATCCAATTACAAATGAAGGGAAAATATTATGGTGATGTTACATAAAGGGTGAAGTTATCAAAATTTTCCAAAGCCATTTACAACACACTGAAATGCATGAGGATATTTTTGACACTTTGCATGATGTTTCATATATAGTACCTAGTGTCAAGAGTGCAATCTTACAAGACAATTAATACTATTATTTTCCTTTTGTTTGTAGTAGTAGTCGCTTTTATGTACACATGGCTAAGGGTAGGTACACAATCAGACTCATGGTAGACACATGGTGCTGTGCACCACATGCTAAAGGCATGGGAGGCTACACAATTATAATGCTCAGAGACTCTAGTCGAGTTCTCTTGAGTAATCCACTAAGACCTAGTGTGACCACTCCTGACTATAAGACTTCTTTTCATCATTCTTAGTAGTGTTTGACTGTGAGGGCCAGCACTAGTCTTAGGGTTTTAGTGTTGTCTTAACACCTAGTCTCCACTAATGGTCCAATCCAATACAGGACATCTATTGTTGGATATACAAATACAAATAACAAATTGGCAAAAGCATTTTCTCCACAATTCACTGATGATAGTGGGGGAGGGCAGTGGACGCTATCAAAACCCAACACCAACATTATCTCTCTCCCCAGCTCACATTTACACTTCAGCAAGGTAAGTCTACATACTATGCTCACATAGGCATCACCTCAGGAATGTGCAGGACACAATCAGACACTTCCCACCACTAGCTCCCACCTTGATCAACAACTGATCACCGTCTCCCACAATGTGCACCACAGCTTCAGCTAACATTGTGCTCATCATCACCGACGATGAGCAGGCTATTTTTCACTCTTTCCTGACCCTTTCCCTTTGCTTTTTTTGGTAGATAACACTTATGTTTGTATATATAGTGTTAATAAACAGTTGTTTCCACTTTTATGGCTATATTTAGCCCATAACAAGCACTCTCCCTGGTGGAGAGGAGGGGGGTCTCTTCTATACATTAAGGTGGTCTGTAATGCATATATTCATATTTATAACTATATACATGACTGTAAAGGGTGATGCATGAGATGAGAAGGGGTAAAATGTGGAGAAGTGAGAGAATGAGGGGAGGAGGTGCCATCTACTAGGCTTGTACATCCTCTGTCAGTGTATCTGTATGGGGAGGGTGGGGTGTTGTCACTTACCTGCATCCCTAGGCCTTTCCCCCATAAAATTCACATTTTAAGAGAGTATAATGGTCCTGATAGATGACCTGGTAGAGCCCCTTAAGGCTTCACAGTTGTCAGTATAGACAGAAAAAAGAATATGTATTCAGGAGAAGATATGTCTTCCCTGTAAAATCCATGGCACCAAAATGTTCATTTTCTTTGATTCCTAGGCCGAGTTGTAAAGTAGAATGAGGGTCAGGAAAGGGGATAGCAGGGGGGAAGGCCCTGGCTCACCAGAGCATGGGTTCCCCATCAACAGAGGGAATTTTGCTCACCATGAATCACACACCTTACCTGTCATTCAAAACTTCTCATAGGTGTTCAGAGTAGTCCATTACCCCTAATTTATGGCCCACAGACCAAGGAGGTTTCAGAGTTTAAAATTACCATATCAGGACAGTTAGTTAGTTCCCCCCCCCCCCCCCCCATGGGCCATTAAATTTTTTAAGTCATGTGATCATGTGCCTGGACCTGCCAGTAGGTCGTGGGGCATAAAGTTGATTTGAGAAAAGTTTACAGCACCTAGTCTTTGCAGGTCCAGTTGCAGCAACTGAAAAAAACTGGCAACCCAACTGGACTGCAACCATGGGCAACCAGACTTCCGGTCACAGTTGGGCCTCATGGGGGTATCACACAGTTGCAGTTGGCCAGATTTGAGAAGTACTCAAACTGGTTGACAACTGGTTGCAACTGTCCAGTTATCTACTTGTATATACACTAATATATACTATATTATTTACTTATGTACTGATTTTCTTAGTGAGGTTGGGGCATGCCCAAGTGACAATGGCAGATGGGCAAGGGTTTATATACCTTTGGTTCATTTGCATGTGTTTGCACATGTGGTATAAACAATGACACTTCATGACATGTTTGTGTTTGCACACTTGTACTGATGATCAAGATGCATCATCTTTTTTTTTCAACCATTTCAACTTTTCCCCTATGACAACCACCTCTACGATGTCCACTGTCCTCTCATCCATCCCCCCTCTCATTTGCCATCCCCCCTCATGTTTGCCATCCCCCCACTTGTCCGCTGTCCCCCCCCACTTGTCCACTGCGCCCCTGTCATCCACCATCCCCCCCTTGTGTTTGCCGTCCCCCTCACATTCACTTGTCCGACATCCCCCCTCCACTTGTCCACTGTGCCCCATCATCTGCCGTCCCCCCCCTTGTGTTTGCTGTCCCCCTTGTGTTTGCTGTCTGCCCCCTTGCATTTGCTGTCTGCCCCCTTGCATTTGCCGTCTGCCCCCTCATGTTTGCTGTGCCTCCTCGTGTTTGCCATCCCCTCACTCATCCACTGTCCCCCCCCCACTCGTCCATTGTTCCCCCCTCTCGTCTGCCATCCCTTGCCTCAACAGCAAGTATGGCCACTGTTGTTAGTGTTCCCCATCCCTCCCACCTTGAGGGGGGGATTGTTTTATATTATATTATATTTTAAATTACAGTAGAAAAAGTAATATTAGTAGTCAGTATGTATTGTAAGTCACTATGTAGATGTCAGTTGCAGTCAGTCCCAACCAACTGTAACCAGGTTTGGTTGCAACTGGTCTCAATTGGTCACAACCACCTGAGCAACCGACACCAACCGGTTGTACCCAGTTCGGTTGTCGGTTGGGACTTTTTGATGCAAATGACCAACTGGTTGGGGTCCGGTTGGGGCCAAAATGGCTGAACAACTGGACCCGAACAGACTTTAAAACTCTAGGTAAAAACAGGGAACAGTGGGATACAAACTTCTTCTGACAACACAAGGTTTCATGCAATGTTTAGCCAACAAAAAGAAGAAGAAATCCCAAGAAACCATTAAAAAGAATAAGCAGAATGTGTTGAAATAGTTCCAATCCCATGCTCCTGTTGTGCCAGCCACTGTAACTGCTCCACCACTTGTACACCCAACCACTCTTGCATCAACCTTGGCCACCGCTTCCATGAGTGTGGACCCAGTCCATGGTGGCTCATGCAGATCTTTAACTCTATCTGGCTGCCCTGTTGGCATAGCACTCTTGCAAAAATTCTGTGCTCACATTGAGGTGCTGTTAAGAACCGATCCTAAGGCATGGGAAATCGGCGGAGTCCAGCAGAGTTCTGATGTACGACGAGGACTTGGCTTCAACCTTTAAGAGGTTGCGCCCTTCTCTATGCTCAGTGTCCAATTTGCAAGGAACTGAAAAGTCCGGAAGTCCGTGCGGAAGTCTGAGGTAAGGAACAGGTGCAAAAGCGGAGTTCCGATTAGGAAGTCCGAAGTAAGGGACAGGAACAAAGCAGAGGTCCGGAGGTCCGAAGATTAAGACAGAAGTTCAAGGTCTTAGAGTTGACAATTGATAAGTTGATAACAACTAATATTTGAACTGAAGAATACAAAGTATGTAAAGTAGTTTTATACTAAGGCTAGTACTTGGTGTAGCTGCAGCGGAGTTCTGCGGAGTTCCAAGTACAAATTTTGTGATGATATCTATGATGAGGAACAGACTTGAGTAAACTATGGAAGATGTGATGTAAGTAAAACAGGAGAAGTAATTTGAAATGAGGAATTTGAAATACTCGGAGGTCCTACGGAATTCTGAGGGGTGCTTGCATGGGATATGACAGGTGCTCACATTGAGGAGCTTCCTTGGAATGTTTGTGAAGCTGAAGACAATCATCTAACTTGACTCATAGTACCATGTACAGTGTGTTGGATTGGAGTACTGTCTTAGCAGTTGGGTATGTGAGGCATGCAAGGCAAGTGGGAACCACCAGAGATGTCCAGTACAGTGACAAAGGTAGTAGGGTGGCAAATAGTTCTTTCAATATTTCCTTATATGGAATTGCCTTCCCACAGGTGTTAGTTGGTTCCCTCATTAAATTTTTTTTTTGACCTGATATGCTTAACTTTTTTCTGAAACCCCCTTGCCACAGACAATCCAAATAGTCAATAATTCATCCTACAAGGTAGGAGCTTCACCTACTCATCTAATGTTCTTGCTACTCTGTTCCATCTCATGTAATTCACTAGTGGCCTGCTATACAGGTATACCAATGTACTAAGAGTAGATTTGACACCTTGGTGCAGTTCGTGAGTCTATAGAAAAGAAGTGGAAAGTCAATGTATTGCATCTGGAAATTGGCAGGGGTCTGGTATGACTAGACAGATCTGATCAACAATTAGCACTCCACAATCAGTAGATAAGACTTGGCAAGGCCTTACAAGATGCTGAAATAAAGGTGACAAGAGATCATGCACTGATGCTTTGACTGACAGAACTGTGAGGCATGATAATATTTTACCATTACATACAGTTGTTCAAGTGCCAGAAATGATGATATATTAACATCTCCTTTAATATCATTCTTCTGTAGAATTTTCATGCACTGATCAAATATTCACATTCTTGCAAGAAATGTTCAACTGCTGATGCTTTATTTGACAGAATTGTGAGGCATGACAGTACTTTATCATAACATTTAGTTTTTTGAGTAAAAGAAAAGACCATATACTAACATCTCTTTTAATATCATTCTTCCCTAGAATTATCATGCACTGATAAAATATTCAAATCCTTGCAAGAAATGTTTAACTGTTGATGCTTTATTTGACAGAATTATGAGACATGATAGTATTTTATCATAACATATAGTTTTTTGAGTGAAAGATATGACTATATATTAGCATCTCCTGTAATATCATTCTTCCCTAGAATTTTCATACTGGAAGGAAGCCAGAGCTTCCAACACTCAAGGGGAACAAGACATGTTAAGAACTTAGTATGATATTCTGAGGGAATAGCTAAGATACAGGACAAGGGCTTGAAGTATACACTATACACTACTGGAATAACATGTGATACTAGGTGTGGATGTAGATGAGCCTCGATGAGTGTAAGAGGCACTCACTTTCTCATTCTCCGAAATAAAAAAGACTGGGTGGGGGACTTGGACTCAGACAACTTGATGTCCTGTATGATGGGCCCCATCAGCAGGTGATGCCAGTGAGTGGCTGTGTTCCATTCTGCCACTGCCAGTACTATTGAACCAATCCAAATGCAACATATAAATTCAGGTAATAAAGTACAGAGGAGTCCGAGGGTACCTGCTAGGGAACCACACAACATAGGTAATGATAACAGGCGGTACAGTTCAATCTTGGAAACCAATAGTATGTTGAGCCATATAATTGAGACCATCCTTAGGCGCCGCAGCGCCACCAAAGGCTGACTTGTCACTCATGTCAGTGATGGTACTGAGGGCAGAATCACTTTCCACTGAGGCAGTAGAGACAGTATGGCGGTGTCTGAGATAAGTACTGCGCTGGGTCTGACAAAGCAGAGTCAAGCTGGACTTGTAAATATCCCCAAAATCTCTCCACCATTGATTGATATACTTCCAGGGGAAGCCATGGTGGAAGTTCTAGAGGATAAACTGTAGAATGGCGGCCACGCGCTATAAATTGATCGACCTCGTCACCTCGCATCACCTCCATCAAGTCCCAGCAAGCGAGACACAAAGGCTTAGACACTGCCAGTCTCTTTGAACTCAGTCTCTACATTGTAGTATTGAGAAAGCAATGAAGACAGGTAGGACAAAATTAAAATACCATTGCAAGCTGCTCCAGGGCATCCTTTTCCGCATCAGGCAAACTACGAGTAGCCTGTGATCCATACTTGGAGAATGCAGCTAATGCAGCTTCACAATGCATCACAAAATGCCGCCACACTTCCTGGGAATCTAAGCTTTCTGAACATCAAGAATATGGGAGGGATTCTCTGATGCTTGGTAGTGGTATGCTCAGTCAGTCTCCGTATCTGCTCCTCGAGCACCAAAATATTTTTTTCAGCAAAGATGGCATTGGCAGGTGGGTAAGCAGACAAGATTGTCTGCTTCATTGTCGGCCAGTTTGAGACCAGCCGTTGTTGGCCCTGCACAGCGAGGAGACATATCTGGATATCAGAGCCAGATTGTGGACCCTTGGAACACTGGTGCTCCAAAATCCCTTTCGAAGTGTAGTGGCAGACGAGGGATTTCAGCCATCCACAGACCACAGAAGCCCGGCCATCAATGTCCGCATCATAATGGTATTGTTGTAACTCCTCGGCAGCAGCCCTGGCATCTGTTTCCTCCTCTTCCTTTGCCAAAGCAGTGTGGTTATCATCGTGAATGCCTTCTGCGTCATTCATACCACTTTTACGACCCTTGCTTTTCCCCTGACGGCTCAGCTTCACAGGTTGAATCTGATATCTTGCTGCAAAGTTGAGATAAGACTCCTCCCGCTCGAGGTCTGGTAATAGCAACAATGGGTATGGTGACCTCGCAGAATCCAGAAACTGAAGATGACATCGAAGTGCATGAGAATTTAGGATGCAGGAAAGTAGTCGAGCTGAAAGAGATACAACACTCGCAACATCATGCAACTCCTTGAGTCGAGAATTCTCCTCTTCCCATGCCTTCTCATGTGCCAGTCCGTCCTGACGTACTACTTCTTCCACACGCTGTTGCCCCTCATCCTGTTGCACATTTGCGGGGTTTGCTTCTCAGAAAGCCTTTGCTTCTCTGCAAGATTTTTCTCTGCCACATGCTGCTTCTCTGCTACTTCCTTCAGCCGCTGCGCTTCCTCATGCTTCTCCATGAGTGAAAAGATGGCCTGGAGCATCGCAACATACATCACGAGGGTGCTGACCAAGAGATTGTGGAACTCGTCAATGGTATCCTTGTGATATAAGACTGGTGGCACATCATCGCACCTTGCCAGCAAGGTCTGGAAACGTGGCACACTGGCAGGCACATCCTGATTATATGCACTCATTAATGCATTGAACGAGCCTGCCTTTACCAACTCTTGTAAATGACTCGCCAGCTTGCAATCTGAGCCCAGCTTGAGTTCATTGAAAGCAGACACAGAACCAACGTCCCATAGCGGTTTTGAAGTCTGACACGAAGCTAACTGCCAGATCAGACCAATTGTAGCCAAACGGTTCACACGCTGGTGGTTCTTTCTCCAAGTCGCTGATGTAAGATATGCATAAAATTGATTGGAGCAGGCAATACGGTCCCAGATTGGTAATTTCACGCCCACAGTTCTGTAATAATTTAGGTAGCTGCAAACAGTCACAGTATGATCGGTAGTGACAATTTTATAAATGTCAGATTGTCGGTGAGAAGCCATGGTGGAGGAGGTCTGTACGATACTTACTTGTCTAGGTAATACCAGCCACCGGCATCTGACTCCAGTATGGAGGGCCAGCGGTCAATGCCAGGGGAGACTGAATTGCAGCAGCCATATTTTATCCCCAAGGTCACATCATTCTGGGAAGGATTGGCGATGGTAGTAACTTTCACATTTCCCACTGGTATGTCCATTTGGTACAACATGCCGTGCTCATCCTCCATGTCCAGGATGTCGCATAATTCATTGCTGTTACTACACTCATCCTGCGCCACAACAAGAGCCCCAGAGCGAGTATTATTAGCATCGGACATACAGGCAAGAATCTTGTGATCTAGCACGAGAATGGAGGCTATTGCATGCAAGACGCTACTCTGCTTGTCAAGGTCAGTCGATACGGCTGGGGTATTACCTAGTACAAGTGTTGAGTGGTTATGGGGATTATTGATGGCCATAGTAAGGGTAACAAGTAAGCACAGATTGCGGAATTCCTCTGCAGCAGCTTCAAGCTGAGTGCCATCTTCACGTTCACGTTCAAGCTCAGGTTCTGTGGGGGAAGTTTGCCTAGTAGACATAAATAATCCTGGCTGATACGACTTGAGAGATCATGAGGAAAGTGCTGAGAGAGTTCAAGTTATCATGCCAACAACAGTGTGGCTCGAATTCAAAGATGTCCAAGTGCTTGCCATGGTGGAGTGAAGTTCAAGTTCAGCGTATGACAAGGAGTGACACTTAACTCTGATGATATCACCAAGTTACCAGAGTCACTGTCATGTGTCACAGTTGCTTGAGGCATTGAGCTTCAAAATCATGCATACCAAGCCCAGTATAAATGGCATTTACATGATTTATGCCAAGGACCCGTGCATACAAGAAATGATGCAGATTTGAAGAATTAACAGAATCAGAACCTTCTGCATCGTCAGCAAGAAGCATGACATTTTGACGAGATGTCCCTGGGTTGACGATGTCAGTTTAGTGCTGAACATCATAAGTTGTGAAGTGAAATCGAATAAGTTTGTGGTGATATATGCAGTCTTTCTTCAAGAACACATATTTGCATGCATTTTCATCAGAGCTATGAAATGGTGCAGTATCCGAGTTCAAGCCCATTCTGATGCTAGAAGACCCTGAAAGTGATTCAGTTTCCTGGAGAAGCACCATTTGGATTTGAGGAAGTAAATGCTCTCGTAACTTTGAGAAAAAATCCTGCGTCAGAGGGGTTAGTGTAATTGAACAGAAGAATATGAAGATTGCTTGCTTTGATTGCAGGATCACCCTCATTCTTTTTCAGGAAGGTCAGTATGTGCACAGGACATTTCTGTGACTTCCCTATATTGTACTGTACTCCAGGATCATGTGCAACATCCTCGGGTTCCATTGTAGTGGGCGAGCTAAGTTGTGGACAATTCAGCCTCTCGCGGATCGTACTGATACAACGCTCTCATTGCTCAACCTTTGATATTTGCAGCGGTATTGATCAGCCGGAAGTCCGAAGTGAGCAAGTTTTAGATGTCCGGTACTTGAGCTCACTCTGATGACCACCATGAAAGTAAGCAACATGGTGCAAAACATCATGTAAAAGCTCACTGGTTGAGTGGAATACGAGTCAGGTGTACCTATGCGTCAGATGGTGTCGACATAGTCACTGAGAGCATGATTCTTATAAGTCCTCAGATTGAGCTTCTTCTGCTTCCGTCCATTATTGTTAGCTGCCATAGGTCTCCTTGATTCAGATGCCACAGTGGTCACAGATTTCTCCTGATGTCATTGCCGAGCAGCCCGCTCACGTTCCAACTCTCGAGTCTCAAATGATGCACACATCTTTTCCTCAAATGTGCGTAGGTTGTTTCCCAGAGATGTAGTAGCGCATGAAAAAATGTCCAGAGTCAGATCGGTGTGCATGTGAAGTTTAGCAAGACCATGCCAATGGGCTAAATCAAATAAGAGCTGAGAACACATGTATTATGGGGTTCAGGGAGAAGGCCATCGAAAATGGGTATAGCACACTGCGTGAAAAATTGGATTGTTAGTTGAAGTCAAGAATGCTGGTAACACCCACTTGTAACATATCCTTATAATCATGGGCAGTCATCTTCTTAAGTTCCAACCAGTTTGATCTGATTTTCCTTATCCCATCAACCCCAAAAGGTGGGATTTCCTGAAACCTAATGGAAATATCAGTACCAACATGCCGAGGCTTCAAATGGCCCTTGCTGTCTATCCAATTCATGCTTGAGACTTTCGCTCTGGCAATCTAGAACATGTAGTAAATGTATAAAAACGGCTTTCCAGATGCCGAGCTCAACCTCATGCATGAGATCCACAGCAAGCATGCTGAACATGTTGAAACCGAATGGTGCTAGCTTGCTTGAAAATGCATTCTGATAAAGGATGGGTATTCAAATTAATCATCAGGGTAGAGAAGGCACATACCACTGTTGGAACAAGAGAATCTTCTCCCAGGAGATCTTCCACTGCCCTTAGTACTATCAACCACATAGCCCTTCTCATATATTCTCTGATGAGCCGTCTCAACCCGATTATGCCGTTTCACATCGTCAACCTGTGCAAGAGTCCTGCGCTGTGCCATATCTCAATGCATTCCCATGTTGGCAACACGATCTAATGGTATCAGACAACGGGGACAAGGGCACCGACCGAGATTACGGATGCTCGCTATAAGAATTCTGTATGTTTTAAGTTACAACAGATACTGACATTCAAAAACCTAGACTTACTTCTCCTTGTAGTCTGCAGAATATGTGAATATGCGAGGGTAAAACTGACGCTGAATGTCATCGCAGCACTTAATCACAACTCCGTGCTCATATGCTTCCAGGAATTCATCATCAAGGATGATCGCCCACTGAGCATGATAGATTTCTCGATGGCAATGGGCCATGAATGCTGCGTTTGGACCCTTTCCGCCAAGGTGCTCCATTGCGTAGGCTTTAAATGCATCAGGGAGCTGTCATTCGAAAGGGAAGGGGGAGTCACTGGCCACATACTAGAACAGAACTGAAGAGATCCTACTCACTGTCTTCAGGTAGGCAATGTGCTCGAATGCTTGACAGGAGGGTTTTGACCTTCTGATCTTTGACTCATTCCCCATCGCAAGATAAATCGGCCATAGTTTAGCAGTGCTGAACACCGTGAGCTGAGTACCATCCGAGGCGAACATAAGACCCACTACAACCTTCAGAAGGTCACACCCAGGCTCTCCAGGAGATTCCTGAAGGTCACGATGAGCTGTGATGAATGCTTCCAAGGTGTACAGCTCTCCATGAAGTTTGAGGGGTTTAGAAAGTTCAGTTGGTTGCCAAAATAACTCATATGGCTCGAAATGGAGGTGTGGGTGGCTAGATGGACGCATAATTTTCTCCCTAATCACCGGCACCAACTTGCGGTGATGAAGGGTTCCCATGTCAAACTCCTTTTGCCCTGGATGCAGCGACATTTTGTGAAATGGAACGTTGATCTTAATTGGGGTTTTAACCCAGTCGCTATTATCCTCTTCATCCTCCCAGCCATCTTCATCATTCGAGGGGTTGCACGAGCGATCTCCACTAAGCTGTGCATCAATAAGCCGCCAGTTTGTCCCTGCAATGTCCTCTGGTCAAAAGCTTGGATGTCCAACTATCTTAATAAGATCCTGAAAGCCCGACTAGGTTTTCTGTAACCCGCCATTCCAATACCATTCTCCCAGCAAAAATGATGACTGAGTGGGATATGGATGGTAAGAATCTGCTGGATAGCTAGCAAAAATATGCAGGGATGTATCGATCAAGTCGTCACACATTGCATTCTCATTGGGATCATGGTCCGGGAAGCAGGTTGTATGATACTGGCGGAAAAGGCCAAATCTATTCCGTGTGGATTTCAGCAGCTTCCTGACAGGTGAATAGATACTTGTGGATTGCTTGCTTAAAGGCAACATCGGTATGGTGCCTGAGACCTGGTTAGCACACCATCCAATGTCACCACTTCTGCTGGAGGCAGTGCTGCTGGAGGTTCGGGCAGTATATCCTGATAGCGCTTGGGTAGTTGGCGGTTTTCTCGGCGACCCCTGCGCTCTGCCAGTGGTTGATCCAAGCCCTTGTCATTCAAGAAGGCACTCTGACAGATATAATAGTGATTCAATGAGCAGTAGGTTGCCACCAGCATCAGAAGCCTCACCTCATGCTGCAGGACAGGTGCAGTGTTGTTTGGTCCTTCTTCAGCAACCACAATTTCTTCCAGAGGGTTTTCGGCAACTGGGGTCTGTATTGCCTCCATTTTTTGACACTTCTTTGACTGCCAGACCTCTTTAGCTTTGTCCAGAGCATTGGAAAGCCATTTCTTTGTCTTCTGGCAACTATGTTTGTGGAAAGTATAGGCTTGCACAACAGAGAACATGCGGCCACAAACACAGACTTGATACCAAGCTGACGGCAGGTCCATGACGCTGCAAGGAGGATGAGCAGAACAATGCCTTGTCCAGAAATGTCTGGGCTCAACGTGAGGTCAAAAATTTAGATCAGCCATTATATAATGGTTGATATGATTATGCATGAGTCACTGTACGGAGTCACTTGGTCCATTGACTCGGACATTCTAACTATGATATTCATTGCAAATAGGAAGTTGGTAGCACGCTATGGAGAAATTGTATTAGACCAAGGAAATATCAGTGTGAGGGATGGGTGAGCTTACCCTCCCCATACATTTTAAATTTGAACTTCAATAAGTTGAAGCAGCAGTGAAAATCATCAACAATTGTCATCGCACCATACCTTTCTTTCGGCCACACACAGAAATGACTGGAAGTTAAGACCACCGTGACGTAGAGGCTGAGAAATCAGGAAGACGTTCACAGATTTTTCAAGATATACAAGTAACTATGGAAGTCGGGTAGGAATAGTTGCGGCACGGCCAAATAAGCAATAGAAAGTTTGCATATAGAAACGAGCTACGTGATCCTCAAGTTGCTGGACATGTACTTCAGTATACATATCATGTGAGGCCAGATCAGGTAGCAAAAGAGGCGTCGGCTTGAGTCCATCCCAATCCCTCATTAATGCCCTCAGCATGAGCACAAATGGTAACCTTTCTCGCCAGTCGTGAGCTTGCAAACCAGAATTTGCCCGGCATACATCAACAGCAACAAGTGAAGGTACATCAAAGCACTTCAGCACCATCACCTGTCGCTCATTTTCATCTCCATGGGATGACAAGCCTGAGGCATGTTTATCGAGTGCCAGAAGCTCGAAACGGAAGTTCAGCTCAGTCAATTCCCAAAGGATTCTCTGTGCCTCATCAACTGGTACTGTCAGACAATGGTTGGATGGTGGAGGGCACAGGTCGATGTGAAGTTCATCCAAAGCATCTGTGAAGATGGCCTTCACTTGTTCACGTTGACAAATCACACTTGACACGTGGCTGCGTGCCAAAAGCCCATCAAGAAGAAAATCAGCCACTGTTGGCCGGACAAGGGAGATGCTAAGCTTTCTGCTGAAAGAACTTGCAAGATGCAAGCAGGTCAAAACACATTCCAAGTGGCAAAAAATTTTGCGCAGCAAGCCTCATTCGTGGAAGCAAAAATTGCTGCTTCAGGAAATAGATATCGCATGCGATAAGATGCCGGGGCTTCATCCCTTTTAACCGCTTTCAGTGCATCCCTCCAGACTGAGATTGAGAGTGGCATGAGGGGGCTCTCGTACACATCAAACTTGTCGCGGCCGGTTGGTGGATTGGAAGATTTTTTCCGCCCGTTTCCTGCTGTGCGCAGGTGAGATGACATATGAAAAAACAACTCTGGTCACTCACAAACGACTCCTTTTTCCTTACTTCTGTATGGGCCCTTACCCTTGTTGGCACCACATTGATGACTAATGCCCACAATGGCCCTGGGGTTTGGTCCGTCTTTTGATGCCTGGATTCTCGCTGACATCTCTACATGTACTGATGAGGACATCTTCATTTCGCTACTATGGTGGGAGAATAGATCTGGATAGCACAGGAAGTTCCGAGCATACTGTAAGATTGCCTCATGTTTTTGAGTAGAACTAGTGGCCCCTGATATATAATAGGGTAATTGAAGCGGTGTGGCTCAAAGCAGATCCCGTAGTACTGCAATCCAAAAGGCAGGACGGCTTTGAGTATATTTGTTCGGGCAAGATCTGAGGCTGGCCATGTCAACCAGAATGGAAGTCCTGCATGGAAAAAGTCCTGGGCAACGCGAACATCATTGGTGAAAACACCAACGGTATTGGCAACTTCGACTGGTGGGGAGCCCACCACCAACCTAGCTGAGTCCATCCTGGGTTTGTACACCTCCATGTTATCCAACATTGCCATTACTTCAAGCCAACACCTCTGCACGTCCCTCACACCAAACGCCATCTGACAGAAGTTGGTCTACACCAACTCAAGGCAGATGAGACCATGCTTGATCATTTTGACCATTGGACCAAGGGATGGTGGGGCCCAAGATGATTCCGATAGCTTGCCAAGGCCCCGAATGGGGGATGCTGGATTACTCAAAAGGAAAAAGTCCTCATGCGTAGGTTCCGTCCATATAATCAAATGGGCAGAAAGCAAATTACGCTTAGAAATTGCACCGTGATGACAATTAAACGTGTTATAGGGCTGTGGCCAGAGAATAGGATCATCATCTGCATAGAGACTGTCAGAACGCATCATAACTTTACGGTCTCCAGCTGGCGGTTCAGGGATGAAGGTTTGATTAGGAGTAGTGACAAAATATTCTCCGCCAAAAAGGAGAGCCCCAACTTGGCCATCAGTCGCACCAATTTGCCCTGCAGGAACACATTTAGCGGGCAGGCCATCATAAACTGAGGATTCAACATACTGCCCTCAACTCAAAACCTCAGCAAATCCTGATCTGTGAGGACGGCAGCCATTTCTATGAACCGTGATAATACGAAGTCAGCATGGGGGCCTGCCAACCATGCTAACCTCCACAAACGGGAGAAGGACAAACCTATGAAGGAGGATCTGTGAAGAGTTTCAGGCCGAGCTGGTGATAGGTTCTTGAAGGGAATGTATTGAGGAATGTATTGAGTGATGAACAGTCAAACTCAAGGTGGCAGGTGACAAAAGTCAGACCTGCCGGTGACAAAAAACGAGCAGGAAACAAACGATGTGCAGACTACACAAGCAGAAAAGGGATCGGGGTGAGTGGGGGACAAGCGAGACCAGCAGAAAGGATGACAAGCAAAATGAAGACAACTTTCAAATTGATGTTCAACTTGAACTTGCTTACTAATGGTGGCAGTGTGATTGACATAAAAAAAACACAGTTAGGGTTAATCATGGCCACGGTTGGCCTTAACCCTAACGGATGTCTACCATGACAATACTCAGGCTTACAATTTGCCAGTGATACCAAGGAGTGCAGAGCACCAGCAGAGCACTAGCAGGACACCAGCTTACCTGTAGGTATTTTCGATCCTATTGCAATGAATCTGGTCTGAAAAAAGCACCTAGGTTTGATCAAAACTCAGGCTTGACAACGGGGACTGTCAGATCAGGGTGTGTACACCTTTTGTTCAGCCGTTAGAATTCAACTTAGTGACTCTGAGTTGGACTAGGATTCTACCCACAGGCCATCTGCTCCTCCGAGTCATTGCTGCTTCGCAGGGGTACCATTGCAACATTTCCCAACTCTCTTGCACCTTCTCGCTTTTACCTGTACCACTGTGCATAGTGTGAATGGTGCCAGTGTGGCTCATACCTCGTCGTACGTACATCACAATATACTTTTCAAGTTAGTCCTCTCACCATGAAATGCTTCACTCACTTCAAGTAACTTACAGTTTATCCTCTCAGATTAGTGAATTACGATGGTCCTCTATATTAGGGTATCCTATTATTATTATTTTATTGTCCAGATTTGATTTTTGAAGCCCTCTGTGATTTATGGTTGTTATGGATATTTAGGGTTAAGGCTAACCGCAGCTGTGGTTAACCCTAACTGTTCCTCAACCTGCCAGTGAACTTTGTTTGCCATCAACTGTCACCATTGCCAGTCCATATCGCTCTGTACTTTTTGGGATAGCCAGGTCTGACTGTTCGTCACTTGTGTATAAGTTGGGTTTGACCATCATCACCCAATGTCTAATATAGCTTTGAATATCCTCTACACTGAATTAGACATCCTCAGAATTGCACGATTTTACACGCAATCTTTCTTTTGAGAGCTGCGATGGTCCCTACTTGACTGCCTTCATGCTAATTTATTACTCTATTTGCAACCCCCCATCAAGTTGTGTGCAGTCATTATAGAGTTGTTACCTGTTCCTGATAATATGATTGGAATGATCCGAGCTATGAGATCAGCAGTGACTATGTTTTTTGCACAATTCCACCGAGTCGCACTGACCAGTTTAGTAATTTACATGTGTTGAGTGCTTAGTAATTCAAGTTGAACTTTGAGAACTTGTTGAAGTTCAACAGGCCCGGACAGCGCTCTACTTATTCAACTTCTTTGAAATTGTTCAAAATCGAACGTTCAGGCTGCGGCATTTTCTCATCCATTATTAGCCTGTTTCTCTTCTGTGACGCCTGGTTTGACTTTCCATCACCTGTATCAAGTTTGACTCTTCGTCACTCAAGTGTCAAGTGTCTTCTTCAGGTTGTGAAGCTACACTCACTGGCTGCAAAAAAATGACTGAATCGGAAGAATTCCATACCACCAGTGCCTTTTTCAGTGATATACCTTGGAGAACAGATGTCCTCACAACTCCCGGTGGTCTCCATAAACTTGATTTGGTTTCTGACATTTCTGTGAGTTGAATCAGGTTCTGATTATATTCTGCTTTTGCTTAACTCAAGATTTTGTGCCACTGGAGGCATACTTGGCTGTAATTTGTAAGCAGGAGGACAACATGTGCACTTCTAGGTCAACCTCCGGCTATTTTCCAGGATTTGGGAGGGTGAAGTTGTTGCATATATTCTGTTCCACAGGCACTGTGCCTCCGAATCAGTTCAACACACAGTTAAAGGAACTTTTGAAGTATCGCCTGCTGGATGTATTTGCTTTCGTCCATGGTGTGGCATCAGAGACCAACACCAAAGCTAGGGGGAAAGTGCCATTTACTGATAAATTAGTGCATCTCTTCATGTGTATAGGAATGCTTTTCAGTTGAAATATGCCTGCTAGGGCCATGCAACCATGGGGGACTGGCCCAAGGTCATCGACAACACGATCAAATGTATGGAATCTGATAGACTGTCATCTTTGCTTCTCAATGCCACACCGGAGACTGGCCATGATCAGCTCTCTGCTTGCTTTGAAGCAGTTTGCCATGCAACTGGCAACATGCATAGGGCAAAGATAATGCAGAACATTGCTGCTGCTGCATTCCACCTCTGTTACCTACTCCAAGTATGTGCCTTTCCCCTCGTGATGTTATTTATCCATCATCGATGCTATTAGGGTAATGCGTATTTGCCACAAGACAAGAACCAGCTAAAGGAGGAGCTTAGAAAGTAAATGCAATCGCATGATTTTGTAATGGACCTCTATTTATGTTCACAACGTCTTAGATATGGTATTTCAGTGGATTGCTCAAAATTTGACATTGCACCAGAAATGTTACAAAACCCTTTGGTTGTTGCCCTTGCTGTTTCCCTGCTATTTCTCCTTGTTAATCGACCACTAACAAACATGTCTGTGGGCAAAAATAAAATTCTTGAGGTGCAAGGGCAGTCACCAGTTCATCACCTATTCATTAATGGTATTGTAGCTCTGGAAAGGGTTTGGTAACCAACAACCCAGTATGATTAACACAGTCGAAAAATGGCTATGGAGGACCTTGTTCAATATTGTGTCAACAAACGCAACTGCAACAATTCCGGGATTATTGATGACAGCCTTAACTGATATCTCTGTGATGGGCTTATGTGATGTGGATGTCAGTCATGCAGATTGGTTCTTAGCTGGTAAGATACTACTTTTCTTGTCAAGAACCGCTGAGCTAATTTTTCAGACATTCGAGTTCCAGTCACTGCACCTGAAACTCAAAACTCACCTCCAATTGCCCAGCAAGAGGAAGAGGAAGAGGAGGAAGATAGTGGGGATGACGAGACACACCACCCTGAAGGACACCCTATTGGACCCAGCAATTCTGTCGATGATTGAATCAGTAAACATACAAACAGGGACACCGGGAGAACTGATGCTGGCAAAGGCAGAGAGCATGTCGCAGGGACTGACAACCACAGGAATGAGGAGGGTGTGAGTGGTAGCGGCAGACAAGTGTTGAACAATGATGGTGTCAATGCAGATTCGTCCAATGAAGAAGAGGGGGAGCGTCCCACTCCAAACATGATTGGAGGTTGTTTTGGTGGTTCTTCAGATCGCGCGATTAAAGATGTTGACATGAATGGAGATTGTGACCATGTAGACGGTTCTTCCAGGAATGAAGGAGATGAAACTAGGCAAGAAACTACAGGGGAAGGAAGGGATCCTAGCGCCATGAACACGGAGGCAGGACATCCTGGCCCCATGGATGTAGACATGAGAGAGAATTCTCCTTTGGTGCACAATAGGAACGGGGGTGATCCAGAGGGCAATGCAACAATGCCCAATATTGACACAGAGGCAGGGCATTCTGGTCACATGGATGTGGACATGAGAGACAATTCTTTTTTGGAGCACGATGGGAACCAGGGTGATACGGAGGGCAATGCAAGGATGGAGGCAGGGCATCCTGACCCCATGAATGTGGATATGAGAGACAATTCTCCTTCAGAGCATGATGGGAACCGGAACGATGAAGCGGGCAATGCAAGGACGCCCACACCCTCTGAGGACCAGAACAGCAATGGCGGCCAGAAACGACAAGGCCCAATACACGAGGCAAAAATAAGGAAAAAAGACCAACCAGCCCCTCCACTGGGAAAACCAAAACTGAAGTCGAGGCAAAAGCCAAAGTTAGAGCCAGGATTAAAGCTGAAATCCCAATCTCACCTAATCGAGCACAATTACTTTGAAGAAATAGAATTTGGGGGCACTACCAGACTGGTTGATATGATCGACTTGATGCAAGATATGGTTAGTTTGTCGCTTCACAGCAACATGATTTATTACATTTCTTGACAGGCAAAACCTGAAAAAACGGACCTGTCAATGAGTACAAAGGCACGAGCAATTATATGTGCAACAACCATATAATAACTCAGATTTTTTACACAGAAACGATTCATAGGCAAAGCGGTAAAGCTATGGGCTCCTGGCAAGGATGACCCAGTGATGTACAGGCTGTCATTCCATGTAAGCCTACAGAGTCATGTGTGGTACTACCCTGACACTAAGCACTCTCATAGTTCGTGGATGAGTGCACCATGATTAAAGCTATTCATGATGCAGTCGTGGCAAGTTATAAAGACAGCCAACCACTGTGGATGACATGTCCGGAGGAGTCTGTGTTCTGCGTCATCTCAAAGCAAGAATTTGAGAGCAAGAACGTCCGGGATGTACAGGAACTGTTCCGCCGAAAGCATATCATTATACACGACCAGTTTGAACCTACGCTCGCATTTGACCAAATGGGTTTGGAGATGTTGGGCAACTTATACAAGCCAGTGACAATCCATGGTATGTGAAATATACTCTTTCAGTTGGTGTTCTTATGATATCCTCGATACATGACAGATTACTTGGAAGAAAACACCTTTAACTCTAATTCTCGACACCACAAGGGCACTCTGGAAGACGTGCTGACCTGCCACCTCCAGAAAAGTAGAATCCTCAACGCACTGGACTTCCCAATGCTATCCGCTCCTCATCCCCCCATGAGTTTTGCATCAGATCTTGCAGCGTTCAATGCTACCGTTGATTTTCCGATGTGTAGCCGCAATATCTCGTTTCCAATGGCAAGTACTCGATGGGGGCTTGCTGCAACTTCAGGTGCACACCATCTGTGGCACATTGACTGTAATGGCTTCTGCACTTACATTGACATGCAAACTGGTGTGAAATGGTGGATCGTCGCAAAACCCAAAAATGGCTCTATGCATTTCTCTGATGCAACACTTTTTACTGAGAAATATGACCTTAGTGGTGCCAACCTGGAGAAGTGGGACCTGGAAGCAGTCCTTCCTTGTCCTGGATCTCGATTGTAAGTGGTGTCTGGTTAGAATTTTTGTATTTTAATAATTTGGCTACAGGCTGATGCACCCAAATACACCACATTTCGTTGTGACACCAGAGTCTGCGATTTGTCATGGTGGTCACTTCTATGCGATGTCGACAATTCAAGACACGATTTTCGGACTTTATCATATGTTCGTGGCCAGTCAAAAAGTGATGAATACGGAACATAGCCACGACACACATCTTTTACTTTGAAGGATGGTCATTTACATCCACAGTGTCCTCGTCAAGCTTGCGTCTAAGTCGTTAACACAGACAACTACTACTCCCCATGTTCCCAATGTCTCCACCTTCGAAGGGACCCTCGACCTCTTCATGTTATGTGTCGTCATGGAACTTGGGGATCTCCTCAACCCACTGGCATACAAGAAGAAATACCGTTGTGGTCGCGATTGTGACCATGATCGGTTGTGCACCATCCATGCCTGCGGCCTATCCAGAGACCTTTGAAAATGGTGGCATATGCAATACATCTTCCACAACCCTGCGACAAACACACATGTGGATAATGAAATCGTATTCAAGGAGCTAATGTCCCAGCAGATTTGTGCACTGATTTCTTACAAGAAAGTAGCAGAGGAGAGTGGAGTTGAGGGTGAAGTGAAGGAGTGCATGGCAGAAGTTCTCAAGAGCTTGGTGTCAAAGTATTTTCCTCAACTTCTACATTTCCATGGATCACCCAACAATGGCTTCGAATGGATGGGAGTGAGATATGTGGTTCAGGCTCGACAAGGAGTAGCATACACCAGATGTAGGTATTCTAATTTTGTTGAACTGCACCGATTTATAATGCATTTGTAGGCCAAGATATCTTGACCCTCAGGGCAACCATTGTGGACATGGACTTTGTGCAGCAGTACAGGAATCTGGGTGTGGATCTAGGCTCTGACATCTCAGATAGTTCGGAAAGTGATCTGAGTGATCTGAGTGATCTGAGCGATTCGGAATCGGACGGTCCAGGTATTTCTGAGGATCCTTGTGCTTTGTAGCTTGCTCACCTGCACATGTGACAGCCATTCATCAACGTAAACGCAGCAGACTTGTGTAATGTAAGGATTGCAGCCATGGCATTGATCCCAAGTCTTGTCTGCCTTCTTATACATGCCTGTTTGCTTGGTTGACCCCGGGCTCTGGAAGCTGGTGTACTGTGTGTTTTGGTTGTCTGGCCTTGTTACATTTCCTCTCAATGCATATATTCATACAATTCTGCTATCATGATTATCTATCCTATCCGAGTCATTGTATTAATGTAACTATGACATTACATTGCTTTGTTCAAGTACTGGGTGTCATTGAAAAATCCTATCCCAGTACCTAGGAGAGTGAGGGAAGCACAGTGCTTAGTACTAGGATTTCAGACATGTAGTAGTAAGGTTCAGTTGAATTGAATATTATAATCGGAGCTTGAAATTGAGTCATAAGTTGAAACGTTTACTAATCAAGTCCATTTTCCAACTTCAATTTAGACTGACTCCAAGTCGGACTCTCAGGCTTGTTGCTGCTCCTCTCCTTTGTCTGCCCTTAATTTTGTCTCCTGGCGGCCTGCAGGTCTGACTTTCCGTCACCTGCCTTGGTTGAGTCTGACTTTTTGTCACTCAATCTTCCAAAGTTTGGATCCATCAAGTTCAACTTCAAGTTTGAGCTCTCACTGGCAATGGCAGGGACTTGGGGTCATTGACATCACTCAGCAAGCTGAATTTCAACTTGTTCTCCCTGTCATCCTTCCTGTTCTCTGCTTGTGCTCCACGAATCATGGTCCTGCAGCCCTCCATTTGGATTACTTTTCTTTGGCCCTTTGATCCTATCACTAGCTTGATCTAAATCCCTTGATTGGATATCTTCCTCCCACTAACTGAGCATGCCGTTTGGATGTGTCCTGTGGTGCCCTACAATTATATTTAAGTCCTTGCCTCTTACCTTTTTTACCATTCTCATAGCTAGTAGGAACTTATCAAAATGACTGCCATGGTTATTATTAGCGGTTTGATTTGTTGGCAGTAGTTTGAGCTTGAGTTTGCGCTGGACTTGCTACTGAGCACCTTCATACAGAAGGTAGATTGCCCAGTGAAAATGATCAATCCCCCTCGAGTCGGTGAGCCAACTTCCTTCGATGGCATTTTGTTTTGTATATGGAGGTGTTGGTTTCATGTAGTGTTGACAATACGCTTCTCAACGCATTGGATGGCCCCTCCAGGCGAGAGCCTCCTTTACTCATGCCCACAAAATTGGTGCATATCCATGGGGTGAGGGATCGAGATGCATTTTAGTAGGAGAGAGATTTCTGGTAGCTAATTTATAAATCTGTCAAGGTACGTAGGTGAAAAATATTGAAATGGACAAGTCTAAACCGTCAACAGGTTATCTATGTGACCGTGTTTGTTTACTCTGAGTCTGACACTGTCAGTTCTGAGTCGTCTACCACCTGTTGCTGTGGGTTGCAGTAGTGGAAGGTAAACATTTGATGTGTCATGATGAGCGCACATGCATCACACTTCACAAAGAGGCCAAAAAACTCGGCCTCCCTCAAACCCGGTTGGTCCATAGAGTCGAGTTTAACAAATTTGCGCCAGTCCGTTTGCTTGCTGTGATGATCGTCCTCAGTGCGATCTTCAGCCATCAAATCTTCACAATTCATTATGATCAGCTCATGTTCAAGTTTATCATGGGGATATTCTTCACTTACTGGCTTGCGCATAGGTTCTTCAGAGAGGGTGCCGGAACTTCAAGGCCTCCTTCTCCCATTCATGAAGGACCGGGGGAGGGCAACATGTACCAGCCTCTTTGTTGCCTTTGAGTACCTTTCCCTTCTTGAGAAACTTTGGGGACTGACCTCTGAATGGGAAAGCCTTTGTTGGAACGTTGCCCATGGCAGCTATCCTTTCCAGCGGCACTGGGTGGAGTATGAGTCCTTCATTCTATCATCAGTGAAAATGGAGACTGACCTAAGTATCCGCACCGACTCTCTGCACACTCTGCGACATACTCTCCACCGAACCGGCCAAATACTGGTATGTATATCGCAGCCTCCATAAAAGCTGGCTCCTCACTCAACCTTTGCAATAAGGGGCATAGGCAGCAGGGACCAAGAAACTGGTGTTCTTTGCAATGCTGGCACAGTGCTCATGGGTCTACACACTTTTTTCCATTGGTTGGCCTAAACAAAACATGAGCGGCGGCCTGGTAGCAGTCAAGGTCATGTACCAATACCATGTGGTTAATTCCAGTGTTTTCACATCCAGAGACAGGACAGAATGGGTTTCCTGTCTGAGCTGATGGAGTAGTGACTGCCGATAGGTGGGAATGGATCCAGAAGTCAGTGGTTGTGGATTCCCAGGCATCTTGGAGATTCTGTGAGTGAGTAACTATTTACGAAGGTGCAGGGGTTAACTCAATACTAGAGGTCGAGTCTGATCAGCCTGGTTGGAATTTTTCATGCTTTATGGTAAGTCGTAAAGACCCCGACTGTGCCACAATGACTCAACCTAGCTCCACATTCTGCACTAATTTTTGATTTTGGCTCGTTCTCCGTCATCCCGATGTTTTAAAAAAGTGTGTGGCGGCCAAAAGCTGGACCCCAACCCAAGTGTGTGCCTTCCCTTAGCTGGCCTCCCCCTGTGCTCCCAATGTCAAATGAAAACACCCCTTCTCTGGGCACCAATGCTCAAACCAATGCCCTGAAGCTCGGAAACTGGAAAAACCGTGAGTCAATTTTCAACTGCAATGCAAGACTTACAACACTCCAACTGCTATGGTTCAGGCATGCTGGCGATCCTTTAATCCATCATGGATGACATTTCGGCAGAACAGTGCACGCCATGTGCAATGTCCAGGTGCTATTTACAAATGGTATACTGCGTATGGGTGAGGACAGAGAGGTTGCTGAAGAGTTGCTTACTTCTGAGTCAGCTCAAATTTTTCCATTCACTCCAACCATGCACTAACATACCCTTCTGCAATGCAGGGCCCGAAAAGAGTACAGAGTATTTCAGAAACTGTTGGCTATGGTGCCCCATCTCATCGAGCGCATCATGGATGCCTCTGATGAAGAGTCTATGGCAGCAGCAGATTTAGTAGGTTTGATTTATGAACCTTACCTTATCAAATGGAGATTCAAAAGGGCATATCTAGCACAAGGTCAGATGATACCAAGAGTTTGAAGGGTGCTGTTCTGGACTGGATAACTCCCCGAGACGCACCCTTGCATCCCCCCCTCTCCCAGAGCGTCAAGGCAAACCGGGGGTTCCACCATCCTGTTACTGGCGCCCTTCTCTGCCCTGCTGGTCTAGACTGGAATGATGCAGAGTACGTTTTTTATGTACATATCATTGACTCTGTTGATTCGCTGGTTTAGGGTACACACCAAGCTTTCCAGTGGTGAAATAACTGTCCGTGGTGATCAATGGCCAATGTTGGTCTACGCAAATCAGGAGTATGATCCCAGAGAACCTTGGGAGGGCCTGTTCAGAAGCCAGCTTCTTGTCTGGGTCAGCACACATCTTTCTTCCTTTCTTTTTGCTGACCAAGCTCTGCTGTGCACAGGCATATAAGCACGTCTTTACCTCACCCAGTTTGGTAGAGAAGGAGGTGAAGGCAACGAGATCTGGCAATGCGCGTATCCATGGTATGACTTGAGTCACCACCGCTTCGTTGGCATATGTAGCCACACAGGTGCATCCAGTGTCAAGGCTTTATCAATCTTTATCAATCCACTGCTTATCATTTGGCCAGCTTTGCTTTGCGCTATCTTCTTCATTGATGTTCTGTAGGTCTGACACTTCTACAGACTCTGCACGGTTTTATGAGAGCGTATTGGACTTCTTGGATGATCCGGAGGAGAAGAGTGAAGTGGATGACCTCCTGAACTGGTGGAATTGGTAGGTGTTTATGATTTTCCCCCTCATTTTTGAATTCTGATGCCCATATTCTTGACAGCCAGGTGTTCCCAAGCTATGTCACCCGTGAGCACGGGGTGACGAAGCAGAGTGCGCTAGCCAAATTGAAAGAGAAAAGAGCCCTGAAGCAGATACAGAACGCCGGGGCATCGTAAATACTTGTCATAATTGTTGAGGTCCTGCCAGTCCAAACATGAATTGTTTTTCTTATCATCAGCAAACGAATGAGAACAAATGATCAGGGAGCTGCCTGATTGTGCTCCGCTGTGATTTGTATCATCTGTAGATGCTTCTGGTGCCTGTTGACTACCCTTTTGCTATTTTTGCAGGCCTATCATTCTGGCACTTACGTTCTGCTCTCGAATTTCCTACAGACCTTCCCAATATGTCACTTCCATGTAGCCGTTGAAAAGAGCTGCCTTTCTGGTATATATTGTGATATTTGCCACTGCTACCATCTTTTATAATCATTGGTACTTTGGGTGAGTTTCCTTCACTCTTTCACCTATTTTGTTGGCCTATAATTCTGACACTTGCGTTCTGCAGTCAAATTTTTTACAGACTTTCCCAACATATTACTGCCTTGTATCCATTGGCAACAATGGCAAGAGCTGCCTTTCTGGTATAGTTTGTGATATTTACCACCACTACTGTCTTTTATAATCATTGGTACTTCGGGTCGGTTTCCCTCCCTCTTTTGCCAATTTTGCTGACCTACAATTCTGACACTTACATTCTGCAGTCAGATCTCTTACAGACCTTCCCAACATGTTGCTGCCTTGTATCCATTGGCAAGAGTTGCCTTTCTGGTGTAGCTTGTGATATTTGCCACTGCTACTGTCTTTTATAATCATTGATACTTTGGGTAGGTTTCCCTCACTCTTTTGCCAACTGTTCTGATCCATCATGCTTGAATTTTCAGGTCATTGTATTATACATATGTGTACCATTTGGTCTAACAGTACTATAATTGTGAAACAGCTCAATTCTGGTGGTGCTTGCGAAATTTGCCAACCCTACCATCCTTTAAATAGCATTTCCGGACTGCATATCAGAATTGCATGTATTATTAATAATTTGCTTATTTTAAGACCTTATCTACCCTTAACCTTTTCAGCCCAAAACCCAGATGTGAGCTAGATGTCAGTCACTTACTACCCAAGGCCAACAGTACTTCATGTTTTTAATGTAGTATTAAAAATGGTGCATAATATGAGGCTCCCTTGAGCTAGAGACAGCCCACATAGCAGGAGAGGCCATAGCATGCACCAGAGAGCAGGTTGAACTAAGTGTTCCCAAAAAGGCAATAATATTAACACAGAAATAGTTTGACATCGAGACAACACAACATTAATCGGAGTTGAGCAGATAGAGGGTGATTTATCCCATAGGAGGCAAAAGAGATGAGAGGAATCCATCAAGAAATGGAGGGGATATGCTCAAGAGAGCATTGATGAATGTGGTTGGGAGTATGATCAGATGCACCTCAAAATGCTCACCCAATCAATTACTGGTTGCCCATTACTCCCTTGTTCTTCCATGGATTCCCTTGTGGTTTTATCCCCATGCAAACCGTTTCCCAACATATTTCAAGATTATTACTATTTTGGAACACCTGATTCAACCTCTGGTGCATAGCTCAGCCTCTCCTGCCATCTGGATGGTCTATTGTGGTAGGGAACACATATTACTACATGATTATACTGTTATATCTGCATTGCATTAAGATACAGAAGTCCTATAGTCCTTAGGTGAGTGACTACCATACTAGTATCTCAATGCATTTACTTTCTACCTCTTTCATAGAATAATGACCAGTACAAATTGACAACAAACATAGTACCAAAGAGGATGAGGAATGTTATTATGCCTTCTATTTTCGTTTCTTCCTAGACTTCTTCTTCTTCTTCGGTGCTGTAGTGATCTGCTTTGTGGAAGTGGATCCAGCATCACAGGCTTGTTCTGCTGAGTTAATTGAATTGGTAAACTGCAAGACAGAGAAAGAGTGTTCTTACCACCCCCAAGTGAAGAACTCACATCTCCCTCAAGCACTCGCTGCTTCCCCTTCCCCTTCCCATGTCCACCAACTAGTTCTGAGGAGACCTCAATACTCCCAAGACCACCAAACCATTGAGTTGCATCTAGATCTCCGCTCAGCACCGGGAGCATTTGTCGTAGTAGAGGTAGACCGTAGGTTCGAGGGTGGTGGTTAAACAGGGCATTTTTTGTTCCATCAATCATTTTTTGTATCTCGATTTTGATCGGCATGGTAACATCTCGGTATGCAGAAAGGCCTCGGAAATCAATTTGGTAGCGGGGAGCTTCTTCGTCTTGGTCAGGATGTCGGAGGCAGTATGGACCTGCAGTTTTCACAGATATGCCTTCATTTGAGGTTAGACCATAGCAATGGACAGATGCAATGTAAGGCAGCTTGTTGTTTCCTTGTGAAAATAGGTGAAGGGTTTCGGCAGACTGTATTCCAGTCACAAGAGGATCTGCTGATTGACCTGCCTTATCTTGCTCAAGAGCTAGTGAGACAGACTTCGGTGAGACAGCACCTAAGTTCGAAAAGAAGATAGGGATAGCACGGTCGGTAAGCTCTTGGTTAAGTTGACAAAGGATTGCTGTCCCACGCAGCCAGAGAGCCCACAAAAAGTGATCTTGCATTGGTGTGACATCGTTTGCCTTCCCATAGTGTGAGAAATGTAAGAGAGCATCGAAGAAGGCAACTTCAAAAGTCTTCGTTGCAGACGCTTTGCTGAGCCTTGCACCATTTGCAGGGATAGACCGACAGAGACTTTCCCATGCTACATCTGTAAGGAGTGCCTTGTAGTATGCTGTGACTGTAACTGGTGTCTGATACTTGAGTTCGCAGTGCCTAGTTAATCCATGGATGGCCCTGTCCATCGCTGAGATACTGAGAACGCGTCCAATAAGCTCCCCCATGGTTCCTTGTGGTACCAACCCCTCATCCACAAATTTCACTAGCAGATCCCATATGTTCATATAAGGCCTTTTTTCGTCGCCATGTCCAATGGAAGAGTGCATGATCTGGGCGGATGCCTCCGCAATGAGAGGCTCAGGAGAGGATCCCGTCACCATTACCTGCCGGTCTCGGTGAACAGAATAGAGCATCCGCAGGTGGGAACGGACCAGCTCCTCTTCATAATGTCGGGAACTGGAAGCAGTTGGAGACAGGTCAAGGAGAAAACGGGCTGAAAGAACAGCGATGGATGACGCATTGAGGCTAGCAGGCGATGTTGGTGGCCAACGTCGGCCAGACAACTTCTCTCGGATGGTCAGCATGATTCCAGATATAGTATTATGGTGAGGCTCATTTCGGCCTTTGCGAGACAAATAGGTAGCATAGAACCTGCAGGATAAACTGAGACTGCGATAATTTGTACATTAGATCAACGTACAATGGCCGACCAAACTTTGCCGTAAACTCGAGGGACCCAACAGAGGTCAGTGTGGCCGTTCCAGGAACAAGAGGCTCAGAAATAATGTGAACATCGAAGGGGAGCTCAGTGAATGGGGCTGGAAGGAAGCGCTCATTGTCTCGTTCACGCATGGAAGGTGCAACTTCTCTTGGAGGGGCAAGTTTGGAGACACTAGTAGTTGTGGAGAGAAATACGAAGCAAAGATCTTCCAAAACTAGCTCACTCAACACAGATTTCAAGCGCGAGTACAAGTCATAAGCCAAGTTGGAATCCTGTACCCGTGGTTTAAAGAGGACGTGTATCTCATCCATTGAAACAAGGATGGGACATAGGTCAACTGGCCAGTCAGAGCAACACATCCGCACACTGTCTCTGAACGCCTTAAAAGACTCTACAAGATCCTTGGAGGTTGTTTGAGGGACAAGATTAGCAATGACACTTTTGTAAAAGTCATTCCTGCTAGACGCCCTCGCGAAGAGGTCATAGAACTGTTCCACCATACTTGTATAAAGCACGCATGCATTCTCGGCCAAGAACTTCTGCACTTGAACACGTGCCATAGTGAGAAGTGAGCAAAATAAGGACCTGAGGTAGGTTTTACATTCCCATTCCATATTTGCGCTGGGTGCGCTGAAGAGATAGTCACGGATGGCAATATCAGGCGGAGGGTATGCTGGAAGAGATTCGGTCCCTAAGGCATGTATGTCCGCAATTCATGGCACGCACCGAAATATTGCTCGAAGAGATCTTCACGCAAACAGATAGGGAAGAGAATCCGCTCAGTCGCAATCTTGTCGATAGTCTTGGATTTACCGGTTCCGGAGGACTGGGCAACAGGGATGATCCTGGCATACTGATGCTCTGTCGGAAGTGCGTAGACTTCATCGATGGCCTTCAGCAAGATCTTGTGAGCAGTGCCATGGTATTCCGCATTCCAAGCGCTGATTACGGCTAAAGGACCATTAAGAAGTGGTGGAGGATCATCGCCGCATGAACTTACCATCTCCTAAGCAAGGGAGAATGATAAACGGGATATTAATGAAAGGACAGAAACACGGTGGGAGGCCTACTGTGTTCGATAGGAACCCCCAAGCCAGGCTGGAAACCTGGACTAGGACGAAGAATTTCTGTATCAGAGTCAGAGTCCATCCCATATTAAAAATGGTTGTTATCGCACTTAAATTCCGTATTTTCTTGAAAGATCCATGGTTCCATGCATCTCTCAGCGCAAGGGCCAACTCCAGATTCTCTTTAATTAACGCCTTTGCATGCTTGGGAATGGTGTACTTTTGGTCGAGCCTTCCATCGGACTCCGCAACGATTGTGCTGAGAATGAGAAGAGGGTTGGGTCGGGGTGTGTCGGGGTCTGTGCATGTCTCGCGCACAACCGTGTCCATACGCGCATGGGTGGCGTCGTCGAGGTCATTGTCGACAGTTTCGAGAGTTGTTTGTATAGTATGTTTAGCAGAGCGCTCGTCCTCCAAAGGCTTGGTCTCGGGACTGGATCTTTTAACACCACCAGAGAGCGGATCCATGGTGCGTATTCAAGTTGAAATGGTGAGACCGCGTGACACATGAGACTCACAGTGTGACGCGTGGGATGTGGCCCGGTGAGCATCCATCACAACGTTTTATGATCACTGCCAGTGGCATCATTGACATGGCCGCGGCGTTGACATCTCCAGGCAAGAGGCTCGCCTCTGCACTTCAGCTACCAGGAGACTGCACCAAAGAAGTGCTTTACGCTCCATTCCTAGTCCATTCATCTCCCTCATAGATCGAATAAATCAGGAAATCAGCTCCGGGTTGCTGACTCTACTAATATCTGCCATCCACGATAACCTCCCTCAATACACTCTGTCCCAGTTGGTCCACGAGATCGCACAATCGGGTGCTGCTTCACTTCTTGTGCGTGCTCTCCTTTATCTTCCTATCGTCTCATTCAAGTTCTATTTGAATAGGATCCTCTGGATCTGTTACCGCTTTTATTACCCCGCGTGGACCAAGCAGCCCAGGACATCTTATCTTTAATGGGGGAATGCAGTGCTTCCAAGGAAGTCATTATGGCCGTTCAGGCAGCAATCGTGCACGTAGAGTGCTCTCTCAACGAAGATCACGTTGACGATGAGAGACAGCTTTCTCTGAATCTGCCTAGCCAGCTTGTCACTTTAATTGCTCTTTATGCGTCTTGTGAGCACTTATTATGTCTCGAGCATGACTGACATGGAAGGTGCAGCTATCCCCCGGCTCAATCTTCGTCGGAGGACAGCTTCGGAGACTATTCGTCCCCTACTGTCAGAGCTTGAGACAGCGATCCGATTGGCTGCCCCCCGTTGCTCTCGCGACGAAGGCCGAAATCTTATTACCAGCGTGTCTCATCTCGTCAGGAACGTTGCAGGTTGGATAAACACCATCGCCGATGCCACTGCCGAAGAAATCTCGAGTTGTAAAGTCAGTTGTATCGTCTCACCCCAACCTTTTGACCTTCACACATTTCAGTCGATTCTCCGGTCAGCTTTGGATTGCGTTGTCACGGCATGCGCACGATATCTACAGACGTCCCTCACGCAACGATGCTTTGAAATATATTTCCCTCGTTTGACCATTCGCTCCTCCCTAGAGCTTGGCTGGGAAGAAGGTGAAAAGGTTGTGTTGAATCTGATCGTAGGTAACCACATTTTACTTCGTTTCATCTGACCATAAATTCCATGCAGAATGTCTACGCGACCCTCGGAATATCTCCAGCTTCATCATTGTCTACACCAACGACAAATTCCCTGATCATTCTGGCGCATTCAACTATGAATCCCCTTGAAGCAAGCCGCTCACTATCGTCTCTGCTTCCCGTCATCTTAGCCTCCGTCCAGACAAATTCAGCCTTGGATGAAGCGTTGACTATTCTGTTCAAATCCTTCGATCCTCGATCCACTCCGCGACTTGAACCGTCGATCGATGTAATTATCCCTCTATGTACAGTTCTACCACCTCTGTGCAGTTCGCATCCCGATCCTCTTATAAGACACCAGATCTTCCGCATCCTATCGCTTTTGTTGTCCTCGAGTCCGCCACCAGTTCGGCTGCAACTGTTGAAAGACCTCACGACAGACTTGACTTTCCCTCAGATGCGTGTTGCTTCTGTTGGACTTGTTAAGGAGGCCTTCTTGGAAGCAATGGCTTCTGTGAGGTCAAATATATTTGCATCTCCTGTGTTTCTGCAAGTCTTCGGCCCTATCCTTCTCAGACCAAATCCACCGGATCTGTTCTCTTCTAGCATATCGCTCGACGAATTCGTAGATTCTTCGGAACCATCCCGACTAATCGAGTGCTTGGGTTTGTATTATGTGGTCTTACTACGGGACAGATCGAACGTGGTATATTTTCTTTTTACTTATGTTATAGTCAGCCAACCATCTGGGCAGACAGGCATTCGTGACCCTGATATGATATTCCATGTCGAAAGGACGTTCCTAAATCCTATTCGATCTTCGCTCACGGCGTGGATGAGTCACTCGGGCGGCTGTGACGGTAGGCGAAGAATACTATGGCTTTTTCAATGCTAGATTGACGATCCTCATTAGGTTCGATGCATCTAATATCTTTGCGGTTAGGCCTCGAGAGAGTTGACGGAGCTAAGGCTGAGATTTTTGGTGCCTCTGCCTCGTAGTGCTTTTCTTTCCACAACACCTGCAAGCTGACGGCTTCATGCGGGATTGGCATTCTCCGATGCAACCTCTATTGGCACATTATCCAGTAGAGAACCAGACAAATGGGCATGGAAGATGGTTTAACTAGTAGAGCACTCATTTATTGTGAGAGTGGGTACACTTTACAGTCCTTTTGCTAATGCCTGTAATTTTTCAAATCCTCTTACTGTACCTGCTGGGATGCCATGGCTGCCCTTGTAAGATTGTTTTGATTTGAGGCATGAAAATAAATATTTTGAGGGTCAGAAAGAGTCATCCCAAGATACAGAGGTTTCCCTTGCAAAATGGCATTATTTACAACTACACCAGGAAGATTATCTTGCAAGCTAATGACATATACCTGATTCCCAGTCAAAATCGGATCGGATGTGGCCGAGAATGATCGAGCATGATCGTTAATATCAATCAACCTATGAGGAATAATATTTTTGACACATTAACTCGATTTCGTAGCCAGACGGGTCGAGATGGTGCGAGTCCCAACGACCTTTCTAGATTTCTCTCGATAAATTATTTTTGACTGTAAATATTTTCCGTCGAGCACCAACGAGAGACATTGAGAAAATATGGTTGAATTATGCACATGCCAAATATAGTAATAAAATTCTAAAAATAAATGCGCTGGCAATTCGCAGCACCATTCGCAGCACGACCGCACATCCCAAAGAAGATCCAATCAACGGCTCGTTCTCTGTCAATACCAATCAGCTCTTATACTAATATACAGCCCGAGCCAGACTTACCAGCTGCTTTGACCTTTCAATGTATTTCTGAAACACAGTTGAAAATATTACGTGCCAAGAGATATACTAGATACACACCTTCTTTTCCTCCTCGGGCAATGCCTCCCAGTGACAGTCGAATTCTTCGGTGGTTCCACCCACTGCTGGTACCCAATCCAGAGCACATAGATTCCTGCATATATAAGTAAAATATACTGATTTGTATGAGTTAGCTTACTTCGGCATAGTTGAATTTGTAGTGCGCTTTTTTGTCGGAGCCTTCTTTTTCGTCACAGTGGTGTTGGCTGCAGCAGTCCCCGTTCCACAGTTGGACATTAAACCGCTCGAGGCAGTGGCTGCAGGAGCATCAGTAGCTGCTGTGGACATTGTGGACTAGACGACGACGGTAGTAGGCATGGCAGTAACTGTAGTTGTTGCAGATGGGATGGCCACAGCAGCCAAAGTCATTGTAGGATCAGCGCTTCAATTGGCCACAATAACAGGCATGGTTGTAACAGAGGAGATTGCAGTGGCATCAGGCGCGTCAGGCATGGCGAAGGTCATTCCGGATGGGACGACCGCAGTAAGAGGCATGGTCATTGCAGAGATTGCAGCAGCATCGCTGGTGGGC